>BLSH010324793.1:244655-274005 GCA_018402905.1 Glandirana rugosa | reverse complement strand
GCATGCAAGATAGAAAACCTCCAATCCATTATAATATTGATAAATCTGGGAGACGGGATGCTCTGTAGGTTTATCAGACACCTACTTGTCCCAATTCATCCTCAATTCCTCTGCCAGCTTCAGTGCCTCCCCTTCGGTCTGTACATCTCCCCCAGGGCGTTCACAAAGGTCTCACTGCAATAGCGACGGGGAAAAATCAGTAGAACTTCCACAATGGAATAGCCGTCCTCTGATAGAGAAAGTCAAAGGTGCTTTGGGAGTGAAGCAGAACAGTGACGGAGTATTCTTGGTTCTTTGTAACTGACCAATTGTTTTGAATGGAACATTATCACATCAGACCTCAGATAGAAAGGTTGGGTGATGCATTTCAAAGAGCAGGCTGCTCGAGGTCATGGGATGTTCAGCTTATGAGGCATAGTATTGAATGCTCTTAAACTGAGAGTAGTGTTCAAAGCCCTTCTGTCATTCACTCCTTTTAGAAGAGGAGCAAGATTTATACCGTGCATAGACAGCAGTGGAAGGGTAGGATTCTTAGGCTGTCAGTGGAACTTCCTGTATCAATAATTGCAATATGCCATTTTTGGCTTAGGAGGCTCTAGTGTCTCTCCTACACTTAAGCATTGAGTCACCACTGCCTCTTCCAGTGATGGCAGATTTGCTCTCTCACGGTCAGTTTTGCCATCCAGCCCCAAGAAACTACTTTTTGATGGCATGGAAGTTGGGAGGTGCAGGCTTACAAGTCAAGGGTGCTCAGTGCAGGTAGTGGCTACCTTGTGTTAATCCAGAGATGTCTTTGTGAATAAGACTTACCAAAGAATATGGGAAAATTATGCAGATCTCACACAGTAAAGCCTGGAGTCCTTTATCACCTAAACGAGCCAAGGTTCTACAGTTCTTACAACTGGGCCTAGGTTCAAATATGTTTAAAGTTCAAACTTCAGCCTTGTCTGCACTTACAGGGAGTCCTTAACCCTTTAGTGATGTAATTCTCAATAGGCTTGCATAAATTTGTATACCTGCCAGGAAACTATTGTTCCCTATGTGGCATTGCTCATGTTCCTCATCTCTATCAAGGCCTCACTTCTATCCTACAGAATTGGCTACACTCTGCAATCTGAAGATCATATTTCTGGTTGCTGCAGCCTCTGTGAAAAAGGGTGTCAGAGCTGCAGGCTTTGTACTCAAGGAGCCTCACCTAAGCGTTCTACCCAGACAGTATAGTCCTAAAACTCCAGACTGCCTTTATCCATGTGGTGTCTTTCTCCTTCGACTTTAACCAGGAAGTTAGTTTCCCATCTTTCTTAGTTGAGTGAGAGAACCACATCCCCTGGATGTTGATCTAACTTGGGTGACCTGCTTGGCAGCTACCTTTTCATTCAGGAAAGCTGAAATCTGTACTTGGTTCCAGCGTGGCTTAAGGCAGGGCCAATCAGCATCAACATGTACAGTCATATCCTAGATTAAGACAATTAAAAGAGCCGACTGTCCACAAGACCTTCCTGTTTCGGGTGACTTAAGAGCACATTCAACTAGGGCAGTGCCAGCTCCGTGCAAAGCTCAGTGCTGAGTGTCTCTTGAGGCTATTTGCAAGTCAGCAATATGCTCCTCCCAGGAAACACCTTTATTACACTTTAAGTGAACCCGGCTCACGACAGTAAAATTTGGAAAAATCATGGTGCATAATTGCACTTCTGATCATTACAAAATTTTTCTTGCACCCTCCCATATGGCGAGTTAGGTCCCATGTGTATGCTGCCATGATGCACCAGGAAAACGGAAAATTGTATACTCACCTTTCCGTAATTTTCCTTTCCTGGTGCATCTTCATGGCAGCATACAGATTCCCGCCCAAATTGGTGAGAGTTACAGAGAATGCTGTGAGCCGGGTCTGTCTTTGATTTATAGTTAACCAGTCCTATCATGTTGTGGGGGCGGAGCCACAACCCATGTGTATGCTGCCATGAAGATGCACCAGGAAAGGAAAATTACGGAAAGGTGAGTATACAATTTTCCGTTTTTCCAGAGAGCTCCTTGCTGTAGTGGCCAGTTATAGATGGGGGACAGTGGCTTTGTTTTTTGTGTAGTTACTATTTTTGGTACCATACCAGCGCCACAGCCGCCATGGGGCCACGGCTGGGTGTCTGGTCATGTACCTTTAAGGAGGGTTGGGCTCCTCCAGTCACCTGTCCTTCATCTATCCATTCAATTGTATGTGCTTCCACTGTAAATCCTCTTATATAGAGTTAGGTCTGCAGTATACAGGGAGCCTTGTCGTGGCCTGCAGCTTACACATACACTTGCAAATGTGTGTAACCAATCCTTTAGTGTGCCCATATCTTCAAAAGCAAGGCCAATTTACTTTGAAACCTTTGAGAAAGGGCAATACAGTTTTGGAACCTTCTTCCAGATGGAGTCAGGATTATCCTCAAGCGGGAATCTTCTTTTGTGGGCCCGAGAGAAAAAAAGGTTTCCCCTTCGGCTCCAGACATTCTTTTTTAATCATTTCTGTAACTATTGAATGGACTGGAAAAGTGCTGCTTTTGGAGTCTTCTAGACCTGCATGTATGCAGTCATGCAGAGAGAGCTTCTTTTTCTCCTCCTCTATCCCCAAGGTAGCATGACTTACTTTCAGGAGTCCCTCTTCCAGGGACAACTTGTATTTAGAGGAGGCATCAGTCTCATTTTCCTCTTCCTCAGAATCTGTACCCTCTTGAGCAAGGGAACCGGGTTCTTGAGAGGTATCCTGGGAGGCCGGACCTCCCATGTGTGCCAGAGAAACCAGACAAGCCCCCTGAGACTTTGATAATGGCTGCTGAGGCCTGGGTTCAATTGAGGGTACTGGCATGTTCGACTTGAAAGCCTGAAAGGTAGCCTGGAGCTCATCCTTAATGGTTGTAACTAGACCACCACAAATGGATGGAGACTCCTCGCTGACTAAATCTGAGATACATTTAGAAACAATTTATTTTGGATCTATTACAATATGCCATGTCACACAACTATTTCTGGTGCCAGAACTCCTTCTACCTTCAAAAGAAGGGAGTAGCCATGGGGGCCAAGTTCGCCCCTAGCAGGGTGAACTTGTTCATGGTGAAATGGGAGGAGGACGTAGTATGGAACAACCAAAGGCCAGAACTGGTTGTGTGGTGGCGTTTTATTGATGACATCCTGTTCATCTGGGAGGGGAATGAGGATTCAGTCATCTCCTTTCTCAATGATCTCAATGGTAATGACAGGGGCATAGTGTTAAGTTATGAAATTTGTGCCACTTCCATTCACTTCCTGGACTTACGCATTGAGGCTGTTGACAACTGCCTTGTCCCAAGCACCTTTTTTAAGAGTACTGACAGGAATAACTATATACCTGTAGACTCTTGCCACCACCCTTTATGGCTGGCAGCAGTCCCTAAGGGGAAGTTCCTACACCTTAGGAGGAACTGTACTCACGTGACTGATTTCCTCACTGAGGCTGAAACATTAAAATCATGATTTATAGAGAAAGGCTACAGTGAAACGGCCATAGAACACATCATTAGAGAGGTGGGTGACCGTGACCGGAGTAGTTTAATTAAGGATAGGACTGACACAGGCAGTCCTGATAAGGACTTCAGTCAATGTTTCACTACTTTTTCTTTTCAATACTCAGCTGTAAAAAGGATACTAACTAAACACTGGCCGTTCTCAAGGGTGACCGGGTCTTGAGTCCACTACTCCCAGAACGACAGGGTGTGATTTTTAGGGATTCAGGTAACCTTAGGAATAAAAAAGCACCGAATGTGCCAGATCCCCCTTCAAGACCACAGTTTTTCACGGAGATGAAGGGATATTATTTCTGCAAAAAGAGTAGAGCTTGTGAGATCAATATATTGAGAGGTAGAAAGGTGGAATTTTTCACCTCCTCCCAGACAGGCAGATCTTATGAGATCCAATCACGCATTACCTGTTCTACTCGGCACGTGGTCTATCTCATAAAATGCCCTTGTGGGCTGGACTATGTGGGTAGGACCACACGACCCTTGGCGATTAGATTGGGTGAACATATTTCCAATATTAAAAAAGGCTTCCCTGGTTATAGTGTAGCCAAACACTATGACCAAAAGCACAACACGGACCCATCAGGTACGCAGTTCTTGGCTCTGGAAAAGTTTGTCCCCCATTGGAGGGGAGCGAATGCCAAGAGAAGTATTTCACAAGCTGAAAACGAGCTGGATATATCTTTTAAGAACCTATTTCCCATTAGGATTAAATTAGGATTAAACATTGCATAGGATATTAATTGTTTTATAAATAATAGTTGATTTTATGTTATTTACTTGTTTGTGTATTAAATACTGTTGTATATGTCATTGTAAACTGTAAACCGGTAGTCAATATGGGACGGTGATCATTTTTGGTTCGGGGTCCCCCATCCTCCAGTTATAGATTTTTTATTCATTGTTGTTTTTTATTAATGAGCAAGTTTACAAGTGCTTAGTAATTTTAGTATTTTTCAGTTTGGTTTTTAAACACTAGGTGGCTCTAAGGAGCTGAAGTGATCCATTATGCTTATGAACTGTGTATAATGGTAGCCATTTTTCAGGTGTTTTTTTTTATAATGGAGTGATTTTTTACTTTATGACCACCAGAAGGTGCTGAACACACTAAATACACAGTGTTTTGCTATATTTACATCTGTCATTGAATTGGTGGGCTTAAAAAGTAAAATGACCTCTTATATCTTACAATTTTAAAATATTTCACACTTCGGGGCTGTATATAAAGGGCGCCAGTATAGCGGTGGGTGTAGGTTGCATCTACAACAGAAAATCTTTTTACAATTAAGTTTGAGTGATACAGAACATTGATTGGCCCTCCCAGGTTGATTGTCGGTATATAACAGTGTGGTACAAACGTGTGGGCGTGCCCCTGATTATGTCAAATGTGATGAAACCGGTAGGGCGGAGTTATGCACACGCGTGAACAACGCTCATGCGCATCTGCAGCTTCTTTCGGCCATCTTGTATCCTGGCAGACGGCCATTACATGCTTGTTTGTGATGTTATACATGTGAGTTGAACACTTTACGCTGCTAAATAAATGTTAACTGGTTTTATGGGATTACGCTATGAGAGCCCTTTGTATCTTTGCATGACTTACTTATAACTGTTATACATAGAACTTGGTGATTGATTGGAGCCTGGATCGGTCCATGAGGGACGGATGTTAAACCTAGGCTGCATATGTAAACACAGCGAGTTAGACCACTCTTACACAGGGGGTCACACATTATCCGGTAAGAGCGGTATGTGCACGGTGGTGATCACAACTCTAGCCTTTCAGCACGGCTGGCGGGACTTATCTGATCTATGCCTTTATGATTGATTATTCTGGAGTGATTTTTCATTCATCCTGCATGTTTATTTTATGGACATTTGACAACTGTTTGATTCCTATTAGCGCTGCATTCTTATATTTAAATCTGAGATACAATCTGCACAGAGAGACTTTGTCCAGGATTCGCTTAACCCAGCTTTGCAAACAGGACACCTAGAAGAAATAGAAGAAAAAACAATAGAAACCACACTGAAATGCTGACACAGCAGGCACAACACTAAAGAAAACCCAGGTGCACTAGGAAAGGACCTATAAAGAAAAAATAAAAAAAAATGAATGGAGGGAGGTGCACCTAAGTGTAGTATTAAAAGTGTTTAATTCACACGCATAAAAGAATACACTTACAGCAAGCGTAGTTAAAAAAGGCATGTCCGTCATAGTGATCATTGTCCAGCGGGCTTGCATCTGCAGATGGGGATCCAGTCCAGGGGAATGTGAGAAGCTGCCAACCAGCGACCTGGGCAAACACAACAGAAGGTGGCTCCGGCCTCCAAACCGGAAGTACGTCAGCGGAAATGACCCGCAAACCGGAAAGTAAACAGGGCTACGTGCTCGGAACACCACCTTCTAATGGCCCTGTTTACTTTCCAGTTTGCGGGTCATTTCCGCTGACACACTTCCAGTCTTGGAGGCCGGAGCCACGTTCTGCTGTGTTTGCCCAGGTCGCTGTTTGGCAGCCCCCCTGCAGACCTCAGGCAGCCCTCTGGACATAGCCCGGACTTCTCACATTCCCCTGGACTGGATCCCCATCTGCAGATGCAAGCCCACTGGACAATGATCACCATGACGGATATGCCTTTTTTAACTACGCTTCCTGTAAGTGTATACTTTTATGCGTGTGAATGAAACACTTTTAATACTACACTTAGGTGCGCCTCCCTCCCTTCTTTTGTTTCACTGCAGAGTTCTGGACACACTCTGGGGATGGCTGTCGCCTTAACGACCACCATTTAGAAGTACCCCTATTGGTGTTAGTGTGGGACACCCCACAACAGCGCCAGTGAATCATTAATTTATTAGAAAAGGACCTATTACTCCCCTGTGCCCAAGCAAGCCCCACCACCACAACCAACCTATTGGAGTCCCCTACTGCTAGTCAGAAGTGCCCTTTAGCCACTGCACTGTGCTGCCACCCACAGCCATTAAATAGAGTTCCTTCCCAGGTGGAGGGTGGTGGGGTAATAACCCATAAGAGAAGAGCCCACAATAAACTGGAACACAATCTCTTGGCCTTGCTGGTGCCTTGGCTTGGCCCCTTATTCCTGCTGCACTTTCCTCCATTGCAAAGTGCATTGCGGTCGCGTGGCTGAACGAGGGGCCAGTTCCTGGATTCAAAAATGCCGCCGCGCCGACCTGGAACTGGAAGTTAAAAACACCCTGCTCTCTCCTTCTGTGCTTTGCAGCCAGAAATGATGCTGCGCACCTGACCTGGAAGTGACGCCCCTTCCTGTGTACTGCACAGGACATGGCTGAGAGTTTTCCTTGGCCACCAGAATGATGGCAGCTGCCTCAGCCATCACCGCCGCTCCCCCCGCGCTGTGGGAAGCAAGCAGGGGCCTCTGCATGCTGCCCATCTGTCGAAAACACAGGGCAGCCCTCCCAGGCAGTACAGGCTCTCCCTGAGCACGGAAGGGGGAGAAAGAGACCTCAGGAACCTTCCAGCTAGAGGCAAGTGGGAGGATTTCCTGGCAGAAAAAAACAAAGATTTTCAGGTGAGAACCTTATGTCTCCCAGGACAGTCCTGAGAGATCCTGGCTCCTACCGGAGGTGTTCCTACTGACTGGAAGGAAACACAAAAAGCCGAAGGAAGCTGGGTGGAGGCCTCCTATTAAAGTTTTGGATGATAAGGTGTTTCCTGTTGGAGGAGGAGACATGATCTCTCGGGTGCTGTCTCCTGAAAGACATTTTGTGAAAATTGCATGAAGCTTGTCGCCTGGAAAGGAGCATCAGCAAAATTAAAAAGCTAATGTTGACAAAATTTGGCCAAAGGCACAAATCATTGTTTTCACAGTGAAACTGAGTTGGCCATATTCACCCACTCATTTCGTGTCCAGACATGTATAGCTAGCACCAAAAGTTTTACATTCCATCAGTTACATTTTTTAAAAAGAGCTAGATAAAGCAATCAACTTATCCAATTTCAAAAAAGTAAGCGAGCATCCCTACGCGCTTTATTTTAAAGCACTGTCATTGATACAAGACATACAGTAATTTTTGCCTGTTCTAACAGATACATCTGTGTAGATTTCTGAGGTTTTTGCTTGACTTACTATTTATAATTTAATTTATTATTATTTGAAGAATAGGTCTCAATGAGTCCCAGTGTCACATTTTTTATCATTATTTCCTATTTCATTCTACAATATTAAACTTCTTTTTTTTAAAGCCATTGATTTATATGAAATTAAGATAATGCATATGCACATGGCTTAACTACATTTATTGCATATTTAATGCAAAAACTCTCTTTTGTTAATATTCAGTACTAGGAGAGTAAAATGCATAGTCTGTCACCTTCCTTCTTCTCAGATGGTCTGTTTTGTCTCATGCTATCTTCCTACTTATCAATCTGTTATCTTTTTTGTTTATCTTTTTCTGTCTCCTTTTTGTGTTTGCTTTACTGCTAATCTAATGGGAATATTAAAAAGATAAGGATGTGTGCTGATCCTTGATCTGAATTTAGAAAAGAGGATTGATCATGCAGTGTGGAACAATTCATGTATTAATAATATGTAATCTTTTGACTTTGAAAAGAACACATATAATGAAATATAAGTGTGCTACAGAAATAAAAAATACAAAAATGAATTTTGTCAGATATAATACTTTAGTGCATTATGGTGTAATTTTACAGAAAAAAAGCATACATGTGACAGCTTTAACCTGCAGGTAACAATTTAGATTGATGTGTTGTCCTCTGTGTGCTGGCGCTTTCATTTCAACGGCCTCCTAAGTCCAAACAGACCCATTTTTTATAGTGCACAGAATCCTAAGAGATATATTTTACAGGTGGTCTTCGAACCATATTTTATGTGCCAGTAGACACATTAAAATTCAGTTCTATTTTGATAACAATTTATCACTCTGCTTGAAAAAGCCACAGGATCTCCAGCACTGAAACCCCAAAGGCTCCAAACCAAATGTTAAGACTGTTATTTTATACAGCAAAAAGCTATATATTTTTTGTAGTTAGTCTAATATGCCTTTATTTTCTGATAATTTATTTGTTCACCTTGCAAAGTAATTAACAAAAATATTTTTTTGTTTTAACAACAATATGTATATTTCAACATCACATATAATAGGTTAAAGTAAACCCATGGAATGAAAAATAAATATTTAACAGCCACTTACAGTGTGTAAAAGGCACCTCTAGGCTCCTAAATATTAATTTAATTTCTATAGAACAAAAGCCTGAAAAGTAGAGGTTCACTGATATGCAAATAATGACAAGCTTTAATGGGTGCTGGCTCTGGCCCCATCTCCTAAGCATCACCATTGGTTTGCTTATCACATTAAAGTGGTTGTAAAACAAAAAAACATAAAACACTTGCAAGGCAATGGCATAATGGGTTAATATGCATTGCATACTAGCACATTATGAAATACTCACCTTAGGACGAAGCCCTCCAGTGCTATACTATCTCCACTGAGAGGGCTGGCATCTTCCCCTGGTCATTTTTCTGGGTTCGTGGGCTCCAGCTATGTGATTGGCCAGGGCCACGATGATGTCACTACCGTGCATGTGCCTCAGTTCTAGCACGAGGCTCTAAAGGTCCGGCAAGGTATACCGGACCTTCAGAACACATGCGCTGGAGACGTAACTGGCTACATTCAGGTTGAATATTTGCTAAATGGTGCACGTTTAGGAGATATTCATTTTACCTCCAGATAAGCCTTATTAAAGGCTTACTTGTAGCTAAAAATGACCAAGTGGAGTTTACTACCGCTTTAATGAGCCAACAGTGAGGCAGAGAAGAAAAGGGGGCATGCTATTTGTAAATCAGAGCACTCCAGTTTTTTCAGGTTTCTGGGGCATGCTGAGCACCAGATTGGCTTTGCAGGCAACAGAATGGGCTTTTATTGCAATGTCAGTGGTTATTTATATTTTAGCCTTCAGATTCACTTTAATTAGTCATTAGGCAAAGACAGTGGGGTTGATTTACTAAAACTGGGGAGTGCAAATTTTGGTGCAGCTGTGCATAGAAACCAACCAGCTTCCAAGTTTTATTGTCAAAGCTTAATGGAACAAGCTGAAGTTAGAGTTTGATTGCCTGCCATGCACAGCTGCACAAGATTTTGCACTCTCCAGTTTTAGTAAATCAACATCATCGCAATGGAAGAGCTGATGACTGTTGATAACAGAATACATCAAAGCTTTACACAAACCTAGTCAGCATAGATACTATTTAGTAATTCATGAGAATAAATGGATACAATCTTTTAATAACATCCTATACAATTAGGACAAGTTTAGATCCAATTATTATTCTGTCTTTACCCCAAAGTATATGTAAACCCTATTGATGAATGTTTCTCCCTTTTGGTCTGCTAAATATACCTTTAGAAGTGTTTTATTACATGTGTTTTAACCACTTGACCTCCGGAAGGTTTCGCCCCTTCATGACCAGATCATTTTTGCTATTCAGCAATGTGCTACTTTAACTGGTAATTGTTCGTTCATGCAACACTATATGCAAATTAAATGTATATAATTTATAATTTTCGCTTGAACAGATCTTTCTTTTGGTGGCATTTGATCCCAGCTGGGTTTTTTATTTATTGATATATAAGCGATAAAAGACCAAAAATTTTAAAAAATACATATTTTTTTTACTTTCTAATTTATCCAACAAAATTTCTTCACAAATGTAGACCAAAATGTATTCTGCTACATATCTT
Source organism: Glandirana rugosa (assembly GCA_018402905.1). Classification (NCBI taxonomy): domain Eukaryota; kingdom Metazoa; phylum Chordata; class Amphibia; order Anura; family Ranidae; genus Glandirana; species Glandirana rugosa. Next base: position 263,730 of record BLSH010324793.1, on the reverse strand, counting down.
TGCTAAAAAAACAGTACGTGTAAAATGAATTGGTTTGTGTGAAAATGTCTACAAACTATGGTATATATAATTTCAAAATTGATCAATCCTAATATTCTGATGGAACATCTCATTTCTTGATGCCCTTAAAATACCAGGACCATAGAAATACCTCCCCAAATGACACCTTTTTGGAAAATATACAATATGAGGTATTTAGTAAGAGGCTGTCAATTTTTTTGAGGTTGACTTTTTTTTGTCAAAATGTTTTTGGAAGATGGAGAAATTAAATAAAATTAGTTTTTCCATTTTTTTTAAATACTGTCATCAGTGCAGTACAGCATCATCGTATGACATATATCATATCATCATCAACAGATCAGGGATACTGACCGGTGACAGTAGGTTAAAATAAATAAATACATAAATCATTTTTTATTCAATTTTTTCAACATTTTTTCATTTTTTTAACTTTTTTTTAGTTTTTCATTTTTTTATGAGAGTAGTTCAGTGTCACCACAGTGACACTGTACTACTCTGGGGCGTGACCAGTGATTTTTTTTACACTTTGATTGGTGTTACAGTGATGATGACAATGTTTTTAACTGTCATGAATGGGTTATATTTATAACAGCTGTGATTAATATTGTGTGCTGTGATTGGCCCACAGCCATCACATGGTACAGGGTGCTGTAATTGGCCCATGTATCATGTGGGCCAATCACTGCATCACAATACTAAGCCCAGCTGTTATGATTGAAAATAATTCTGCTTATATTGGGGTCATGTGATTACATAGCAATCACGTGATACCCCAGTCGCTTGAAGTGACCGGGTACCAGAAACTGAAATGCACTGTGCTCCGTGGACACAGCAGTCATGAGATTGGCTGCACTACACGCCCACTATCCAGTGACACATAGGTACGTGCTTGTGCCTGCGCTTGCCGTCCGCTCACAGAATATTTACTGTGAGCAGTCAGCAGGTGGTTCAAAGTTCAAAAATATCTAATATGGGGGAGAGAAATGAGAAGAGTTATTTGTAGTGCATCAGAAATTATGTAGATGGGGTTGACAACACTTGATTTGGAACTCAAAGCCAAAAATAGAATGGGGTTGATTTACTACCGGCAAATAAACTGTGTACTTTGCAATTGCAGTTTCACCAGAGCTTAGTAAATATCATAAACTCAGCTCAAATTATAAGACTTGATATAGGTACCTACATCCCTAATTCAATATTGGGATTTCCTCACCAGGAAGGTGAGAGGGGCCGTGGGATTTTATTGGTACCGACATGAGCTTACATAGTCAATTTCTTTAAAAACATAACGTTTATTTGTATAGGAAAAACCATGTTAAAAATTAAATGTACGCTCAAAAACATGAACAGTATACAAAGATGATATATATTTTATCATACGGTCTATAGCAATGTGTTTCTCAACATGTTTCGCGGGAGATCCGCTTCTTCAGGAGATTACCACAATTACTTTTGACCAGACACTGAAATGATAAAGAGACTTTAATATACAGACCAAACCAATAAATAGTTACATAAAGGGTCCTGTAAAAAGGCCCACAATGTATAAACATATAACACCTAATCTTTTGTTCAGTCACAGTGATACACAAAATCCCACAACTGCTTACCATGCATATAGAACCACAGAGGTATAGTGCTGAAAGCCAAAAAGACTCCCCTGGGGCGAGCATGTGAGGGTATACTGTTATAATAATGAAATGAAATAATGTTAGCTCTATATGATATCAACAGTGAATATAAAAATATCCACAAACTCCATATTAACCCAGAAAAGAGGAATTAGCAGCATTAAAATACCCATTGAGCCGATAGCCTAAAGCAGTGGGCATTGTTCACTTATATAGTAATTCAATAATCCAATGTATGTACCTTGTTTAGTAGAGCAGATAAATCATTTCATTGGGTTAATAGTACCCTTTAAAAGCAGACAATTGTCTAAAGATGATATGCGGCAGCGGGAACAGCAGAGGCTAGTTGGTTAATAAGCCTCAGAGAGGGGCCCAAGGTAAAATGGAATGTAGCAGAGCTCTATATAAGAAAAGAAAGGGGGGGGGGAGATATTAATAAGAGATTATTGTATATGCTGTATGGTAATAGAGTGCAACACTGTTCACACAGACAGTGCCATACCTGCCAGTGAGGCTGTGCGTCCCACACAAACGCAGGAAAAACACTGTCAAACAACTGATGAATATACAAAAGGGTGAATGGGCTTCTGAAAAGGAAGGACAATTATCGGGGATTAATTCCTATAGTTCACCACTTAAATAACCCAATGAGAGACAGGGGTGGGCTTAACCCTTAAACTTATTTGATGAATACATGACAAATACTTACTAGCAGGTGAGGAACTGCACAGGTGTTCCGTTGTATGTGAAATGACAAGTCCATATCAAAATGCCCATATATTGATCAGCATAGTAGGTAGCTCCTAGATGAATATATAATATTGATCTAATGAGCATAAGCAGCCACTTGCTGCCCAGCAAAAGTTTACACAATATGTGCATTTGCAAAGGTAGAGAAACCATTGTTATAATGGCCGTATATAAAGAAAAAGGGAATATCAATGGTTTTACCTGCAGCTGAAGTAATAGGTGGCCAGTCTTCAACATACATAGAGAAAGGAAGACCGAAGCGAAGAGACACAGAGCTGAAAATGCCCTGGATATATGCTCTATCAAGAGAGCCGTCACCTGTTTTGTATAGATAAAATGATAGTAATTACTAGTGTTCTTTGCCATCACCTGTGGTAAATCAAAGGACCTGACTGTTTTTACCTTAGGACCTTCTAGGGTGCTGCTTACATCCGCTGCCGCCGACAGAATGTACATGCCGCATGTGCGGCTATTTAAACCCTCCAACCTGGGGCGTGTCACTCGGCCCGGCCCCCGAGTGATGACGCAACCACAGGTCCGACTCCCTAATACAGGCATGCACCGCCTCCTGATGCATGCCGTGTATCCATAAAGATCCTCTAACAAAAGGGGGGAAAGGGGCTAGGGCAAGCGTGCACCGAGCATGGGGGCTTGTGTTGTTGAATAGCTATAGCAGATAAGGGGGGCCAACCAAAGGGAAGGTCCACCACTATGCCGGATATTTACTTAAACGCAAGTTAAGTAAAAACAATTTACTTAAACGCAAGTCTCATTTACATTGGCATGTAGATTTCTTTCAAAAATATATAGATGAAGGGATAAATCCCCAAGGACTACGTATACAAACTTTCCCTACTATAAAAAACCAGACAGACATCTTTATTAAAGAATGGGAACAAATACTCAATGACTGTAGCAAAGCTATGGTGGGTTTGTTGGTTCAACAATATCTTAAAGATATGAACCTTCTAAATACAGACATTGACAATTTAAATGAACAATATAAGGCAGTTTCCCAACATCCAGATTTCTCCACCAAGTGGCAAGAAATCAGAAACCGTTTAAAAGCCATCAATAAGGAAATCCTTTCCAAAAAGCAAGCAAAATTACATAGAGACAGACTGGCCTTTATGGGAGGATATGCGTACAAGTGGACAAATCTAGCGAATCAAAACTGCAATAGGAAAAGGCAACCAACCAATACTAGACAACCACATGATGAATACTCTGAATCTGACTCTTCTGTTTCTTCAATTGTTTCACAGCAGGTTCGACCACATGGTCCGGGACCCAAGGCACCTCGAGTACGAGCACAAAAACACACTCGCAATGGAGGACAATCACCAAACGACGTAAGCAGCACTAAACGGTCAAATTCACTTCACATTAATGACACAGCCTCAGGGACAGGTAGTCTCATACCCGCCCTTCAGGCAGTCTTAAATCGTGGCGTACCTAACACTGATAAAAAATCAAGTTCAGATGATGGTTTTTTAGACCATCTCTCCCTCACCACTCCCAAAACCACCAAACAGAGCAACATCAAATCATATGTAGTTCAACCACCCCCACAAACTTAGAACAGACACAAGATAAGAATCTCAATATAATAAATCTTACCACAACACCACTCACCACTGATCAGATATTGGTACTTCAATTAGGCCTAGGTTTTTGTCCCACATATCCAATCAACACGTTGGAAACGATTAAAGATCTACACTTGTTTGCGCGTAATTTAACGTATAGATATCTGTACGACGACGAACGTAATAGAAAGAAATTGGAAATTGAATTAACAGAACAAACAAAGAACTATACTATGGATGAATGCAGAGCTCTTAGAGACCTCATCCTATTATATGATGAAAGTGGCAATGACATTGAGGAGGAACCACAGGCTTCCCAAACATCCCTACCCCTGAGTACTGTGGCTTGTAATTCACCTGCAGATGCAGTACAAACAAAATTGAGCAAGTTTAAACCAAAATCCACCAAATTCCCGAACTTAACGTTATGCCCAACAATTTGGTCTTTTTTGCACCAATGTATTTGAGATTTAAAACACACAAAATGGCACCCAATTACACACAATTTAACTCCTCAACAACAAACAGCTTTAAAACAATTACAGAGTAATTCAGATATAGTGATTAAGCCCTCGGACAAGGGCGGAAACATTGTGGTGATGACCCATGATTATTATCAAACCATGTGTTTGAATATCCTGGGTAACCCTCAATGGTACCACCCGATCAGCTCGGAATTGGCTACCCAATTTGAGGAAGAGTTTCGTCACTTATGTGTGGAGGCATTTTTGACAGGCATAATTGACAAGGACACATTAGATTATCTCAACATCAAACATCATCGTATGCAAACTTTCTACTCAATTCCAAAAATACACAAACACAAAACTAAACCACCCGGTAGACCCATAGTCTCCGGGATAGGCTCACTAACGGAGAATGCGAGCAGATATGTTGATTCGTTTCTACTTCCACACGTCGTTCGACCAACATCATACATACAGGATACAGTTGACCTTTTAAAACACATTGAGGATATACAAGCTCCATCTGGAGCACGACTTGTAGCGGTCGACATCGAGGCTCTATATTCTAGTATACCTCACAAACAGGGTATACAAGCAGTAGAAACTTTCTTAAAAAAACAAGACACCAATACCTGGTCTCTGAATCAATTTATTTTAAAATGACTTACAGTTATCCTGTCAAGAAATTGCTTTACATATATGGACACTATCTACTTACAAACCCAAGGCGTAGCCATGGGGACGTGCTGCACATCCTCTTATGCTAATTTATATCTAGGCCACTGGGAGCGTATGATCTTTTCAGATGATAGGTTCTCACCTTGGCTACAACACATTTTATGTTGGTATCGCTACATTGACGATCTTTTGATCGTCTGGACGGGGACACTGACACAACTACATGCGATGCTTAAAGCCCTCAACAACAATGAGTACAACCTTAAATTTACATATAATATCAACTCTAAGAAAATGTCTTTCCTGGACCTTGAGATCAGGATAGAAACAGATGGGCAAATTACGACGAACCCCTACCGCAAACCAAGTGCAGGTAATACATTATTACATGCAACCAGTGCTCACCCGGTCCCTTTGAAGAGAAGCATACCATATGCACAGTATCTGAGACTGCGCAGGAACTGTGCACATGATAATGACTTCCAGATTCAAGCTTACGGATTGCAACAACGTCTACTAGCTCGTGGATACTCAAAAACCATTCTGAATAAGGCATACAATCGAACTATCATACAGTCGAGGGCTTCTCTTCTATATAAAGCTAAAAAAGATACAAACAAGCCAACTGTGAAATTAATTCCAAAATTTTCGGCCCATGAAAATCAATTGAGAAGTATTATCACTAAACACTGGCATCTTCTAGCGGAAGATCCCACTTTGAGCAAATATGTAACACCACATGCAGAAATAGTATTCAGACGTGCCACATCTCTTAAAGACACTCTGGCTTCTAGTCATTATAAACCTATGAGTGAGAGGTCATCACTTCCCCATGGTACATACAGATGTGGTAGTTGCACTAAGTGCCCTTGGGTGACTGAGGGATCCACCATCCTCCTCCCCAATAATCAATCGCATCGTCTACATCAATACTCTGACTGCACCACCAAAGGTGTAATTTATTTAATGAAATGTGAGTGCTTAGCCTTTTATGTTGGAAAAACAATCCGGGAATTCGGGAAACGGATAGGAGACCATATTTACTACTCTGGAAATGGCAAAACCCTTACTCCGGTCACTAGGCACATAGGACTACATCATAGATACAACAAAACGGTTGTATCATTTAGTGTCTTGGAAATCGTTCCCCGGGACCCTCGAGGGGGAAACTGGGACAAAAGAATCCTGCAGTGTGAAACGTTTTGGATAGAACAATTAAATGCTACCAGGCCGCCTGGCCTGAATGAAGTAAAACTTATAAACATTTTTTATAATACTTCCTTTCATATAGTTTATGGGAGGGATAAATGTTTGGGTCTGTGGCTGTTCACCTCAATCTTTCATTATATTTTTTTCATTTTCTATTTTTACCCCTTCAATCCCCCCCCTTTTTTTTTTTTTGTTCTTATTATCCTTCCTTTCTCTATTGGTTTGTTTTGGACATAATTTTCAATGACCATGCCATATATACCATAGATGTCCTTGAATGTGTCCAATAAAAAACATAAATCTCCATTCTGGATATAAAGATACTCAAAGTAAAGTTATGCTGTACAACTGATAGGGCATAATATAAATCAGCCCATGGATAGATCTTAATCAACCGTTCTAAGGGGGCTGTTCTGTATAAAATTACCGTTGTATAATGGTTAGCACTTGATTTGTTTTTTTATTGTTTATTTCTGATATTTATTTTTGTCGTTTTCATTCTAAGTGTGTCACAAGTGTAGCTACACAATGTTTCCATTAAGCTACAGCAATAATACCACAATTGTGTTTTCCAACATAGTGCACTTGGCCGATCTCCCTTAACTTAATCAGGCTTTGCCTTCCATCCCCCCAATCCCCCCCCCCCTTCCCCACTCCCATCCATCCCGATCCCATACCCAGGCCTGCCTAATGTTTTCCTTTCCCTCTCAAAGTGGAGAGTATATCCGGCATAGAGGTGTACCTTCCCTTTGGTTGGCCCCCCTTATCCGCTATGGCTATTCAACAACACAAGCCCCCATGCTAGGTGCACGTGTGCCCTAGCCCCTCCCCCCTTTTGTTAGAGGATCTTTATGGATACACGGCATGCACCAGGAGGCGGTGCATGCCTGTGTTAGGAAGTCGGACCTGTGGTTGCGTCATCACTCGGCGGCCGGGCCGAGTGACACGTCCCAGGTTGGAGGGTTTAAATAGCCGCACATGCGGCATGTACATTCTGTCAGCGGCAGCGGATGTAAGCAGCACCCTAGAAGGTCCTAAGGTAAAAACAGTCAGGTCCTTTGATTTGCCACAGGTGATGGCAAAGAACACTAGTAATTACTATCATTTTATCTATACAAAACAGGTGACGGCTCTCTTGATAGAGCATATATCCAGGGCATTTTCAGCTCTGTGTCTCTTCGCTTCAGTCTTCCTTTCTCTATTTTTGTTGAAGACTGGCCACCTATTACTTCAGCTGCAGGTAAAACCATTGATATTGCCTCTTTCTTTATATACAGCCATTATAACAATGGTTTCTCTACCTTTACAAATGCACATATTGTGTAAACTTTTGCTGCCCAGCAAGTGGCTGCTTATGCTCATTAGATCAATATTATATATTCATCTAGGAGCTACCTACTATGCTGATCAATATATGGGCATTTTGATATGGACTTGTCATTTCACATACAACGGAACACCTGTGCAGTTCCTCACCTGCTAGTAAGTATTTGTCATGTATTCATCAAATAAGTTTAAAGGTTAAGCCCACCCCTGTCCCTCATTGGGTTATTTAAGTGGTGAGCTATAGGAATTAATCCCCGATAATTTTCCTTCCTTTTCAGAAGCCCATTCACCCTTTTGTATATTCATCAGTTGTTTGACAGTGTTTTTCCTGCGTTTGTGTGGGACGCACAGCCTCACTGGCAGGTATGGCACTGTCTGTGTGAACAGTGTTGCACTCTATTACCATACAGCATATACAATAATCTCTTATTAATATCTCCCCCCCCCCTTTCTTTTCTTATATAGAGCTCTGCTACATTCCATTTTACCTTGGGCCCCTCTCTGAGGCTTATTAACCAACTAGCCTCTGCTGTTCCCGCTGCCGCATATCATCTTTAGACAATTGTCTGCTTTTAAAGGGTACTATTAACCCAATGAAATGATTTATCTGCTCTACTAAACAAGGTACATACATTGGATTATTGAATTACTATATAAGTGAACAATGCCCACTGCTTTAGGCTATCAGCTCAATGGGTATTTTAATGCTGCTAATCCCTCTTTTCTGGGTTAATATGGAGTTTGTAGATATTTTTATATTCACTGTTGATACCATATACAGCTAACATTATTTCATTTCATTATTATAACAGTATACCCTCCCATGCTCGCCCCAGGGGAGTCTTTTTGGCTTTCAGCACTATACCTCTGTGGTTCTATATGCATGGTAAGCAGTTGTGGGATTTTGTGTATTACTGTGACTAAACAAAAGATTAGGTGTTATATATTTATACATTGTGGGCCTTTTTACAGGACCCTTTATGTAACTATTTATTGGTTTGGTCTGTATATTAAAGTCTCTTTATCATTTTAGTGTCTGGTCAAAAGTAATTGTGGCAATCTCCTGAAGAAGTGGATCTCCCGCGAAACATGTTGAGAAACACATTGCTATAGACCGTATGATAAAATATATATCATCTTTGTATGCTGTTCATGTTTTTGAGCGTACATTTCATTTTTAACATGTTTTTTCTATACAAATAAATGTTATGTTTTTAAAGAAATTGACGGTACCAATAAAATCCCACAGCCCCTCTCACAGAGCTTAGTAAATGGGGAGAAGCTCTGCTTATTTCTATCATGTAATCACGTTCAAGCAAAAATGCAGTTTTTTCCTTGCACTTGATTGGGTATTCTTTACAAACGGAATCTTCACCGCATTCACTAAGCTCTAGGGAAAACAAGTGCAACTGCACATGCACAGTCTATTTGCTGTTAGTAAATAAAACCCCTTGTGTTGTCAAGTAGTTATACTAGTTGTATTTAGAAAAAAATAAACAAATACAATGGATTATTTACAAATACAGTGCTGAATGCATGTGTATGTTATACTTGCATGCCTGTGTTACCTACTATATTACAAGTCTTGACCAGCATTAGCTTAGTATTTCATTTCTGCTGTAACATTATGACTGTATTTTTTTTTTTTTTTTGTGGGAATCGTTCAACAAATTATATAAATTTGGCTATGCAAAAAAAAAAAAATAATAATAATAATAATTACTCTAATTCTAAGAAGGATGACAAATAAGTGTTATCATCAGCTTATGTGCCATAAAATATTAAAAAGCATGCATTTAAGAATCAAATAAAGATGAACACAATTTATTGAATAAGACTGTTAATGCTTCTCTTTTTAACAAATGTGTAAATGGATTAAAGTTTTCTGTTTTTTTTTTTTTACTTGCCTCGAGTTCAGCTTAACTTATGCAGCTATTTAAACCTGAAAATGTTGATATGACATATTTAACATACAACCTGTTTGGCAGTTGAATTTACTTATATTTATTGAAAATTTGGTTATCTGGTTTTCAAACCAAGCTACATTTGACTAAGTTAAAAAAGAGGGGGGTTGGGACTTTAAATAAGATAAATGTTGCCTTGTACCTCCATCCCTGTATTTCAACATGAAAAAGAAAATGTTGGGACTGTAAATGAGGTGTGTATGATGAGACTTCAAACATTAAATCAAAATATTATGTACAGTTGTGCTCATAAGTTTACATACCCTGGCAGAATTTATGATTTATTGGCCATTTTTTAGAGAATATGAATGGGAACACAAGAACATTTCTTTCGCTCATGGTTAGTGTTTGGCTGAAGCTATTTATTATCAATCAACTATGTTTACTCTTTTTAAATCATAATGACAACAGAAACTATCCAAATGACCCTGATCAGAAGTTTACATACCCTGGTGATTTTGGCCTGATAACATGCACAAAAGTTGACACAAAGGGGTTTGAATGGTTATTAAAGTTAACCATCCTCACCTGTGATCTGTTTGCTTGTGATCAGTGTTTGTGTATAAAAGGTCAATGAATTTCTGGACTCCTGACAGACCCTTGCATCTTTCATCCATTGCTGCACTGACGTTTCTGGATTCTGAGTCATGGGGAAAGCAAAAGAATTATCAAAGGATCTGCAGGAAAAGGTAGTTGAACTGTATAAAGCAGGAAAGGGATATAAAAAGATATCCAAGGAATTGAGAATGCCAATCAGCAGTGTTCAAACTCTAATTAAGAAGTGGAAAATGAAGGGTTCTGTTGAAAGAAAAACCCACAAATAACTTCAGGACTCTCTGAAAACATGTAATACAACTAGTGTGTGGCGCAACAACCAAGGTAAACAGTTCTACAATGCAGCTTAGGAGGAAATGAAGATAAAATAAAATAAACCTCACGGTCAAATCGGCTGGAATGGAAAAAATAAAACATATACATATAAACCACATAAAATAAAGGAATAAGTCCAGATAAAAAAGTCCATCTAAAATAGGTCCATGTGGGGATGATCCATAAACATACCATCCATGTGTGATGGAAGGGAGGGGATAAAAATCAATGACATATGGTCCCAGAAGCTGCCATCCACAATGAGCTAACCCCAGCTCACAAATTACCTAAGAAAAACAGAAGAAGGGAGGCGCTTCTAAGTGCAGTATGTCAGTATGACTTTAATAAGAAAGAAATAAAACACTCACAAGGAAATGAGTATAAAACACATCCAACATCCGAAGGGATAGAGATTGGGCAGACGCCAATCCGTATGGCCCTGCAATCCCAAGCAAGCGATTGTTCGTCTGCCAACACCGTTGATGGAATAGCCGGCCCAGGCTCAGGCGAGATTGTGTCACCGTTGTGTGACACGTTTCATTGGCTGGCTGGCTCCAAAAATATATGCGGATGGAACGCCAAAAAAAGAAGGGGGGGGGAAGGGCATATGTGTATCGGTTGATCATGACGCATGAATCAGCTCTAAGATATATATATAGAGAGAGAGATCATGCGTGTACGTATGCATGCATGAAAACTTAAAACTAAACTATAGTCCTAGCTGGCATCATAAAATAGTGGAGACCTCGATACATTTGTTGAGGCCTCCAGGCTTCCAGGCGTATCAACAGATACACATATGCACATATACACATATGCCCTCCCCCCCCCATTCTTTTTTTGGCGTTCCATCCGCATATATTTTTGTATGCATGTGTGTCTATATAGACATATTTTCTGGTGTTTTCATTGAACGTGCTTAATACATTTCATCATTAGCAGATGTGTGTTTATTTTTGTGCGTTCTAGGACGCATAAGCACAATTTGTTAAATTTTTCCATTGTCATTCCCATATACTGTTTTTCAAAATGTTTTAAATATATATATATATATAATTTTTACATTTTTTGCATATATATCTTTATACATATATTTTATTATTATTCTTTCACTATTTCCTATTCATAACATCATATATTGTTCAGGAAAACTGGATATTTTAGGTCTCCTTGTGCTTCTTTTATTGTTTCAAATTCTCCTCTGTTCATGTACCCCTTTCTATAGAAACATCTCCATAGAATTCAATTCCTATGTTTCCCTTTCCGGTTTTTATTATACATATTTGACAACTTATGATTTATTACTATTTACTATTATTAACTTTTATACATTTCTTTATATGTTACTATGAAGCCGCGAGAGGTCACCAGTAGCATTATTTATTATTTTTTAATATATTTTTAACATATATTATCTTGGAAGTATTTCCCTCACAGTTCAGTCTTACCCCCCTCCCACTTGCCGGCCCCTTTTTCCTCTGCCTCTCCCTTGTTTGCTAATTGGTATTATATATATATATATACATATATGATTGATGCATGTTTCCACCTCCTCATCCGTCCTTATTTGCCTGACGAAGTGGCGCAGTCTCCTGTGTCATTGGAGCCTGCCAGCCAATGAAACGCATCGTACAACGGTGACACCATCAAGCCTGTGCCTGGTTGATTGCTTCCCAAGCCTCCCTTTGGATCTGCATGCCGCGAGCTGGCTATTCCATCAACGGTGTTGGCAGACGAATGATCGCTTGCTTGGGATCGCAGGGCCATACGGGATTGGTGTTCGCCCCATCTCTATCCCTTCAGATGTTGGATGTGTTTTATACTCATTTCCTTGCGAGTGTTTTATTTCTTTCTTATTAAAGTCATACTGACATGATGCCCTTAAAAGCGCCTCCCTTCTTCTGTTTTTCTCTGAAAACATGTGGTGTGGCTGTTTCAAGATGCACAATAAGGAGGCACTTGAATAAAGATGGGCTGCATGGTTGAGTCACCAGAAGAAAACCATTATTACACAAATGCCACAAAGTATCCTGCTTACAATGTGCCAAACAGCACAGAGACAAACCTCAAACCTTCTGGTACAAAGTAATTTGGAGTGATGAGGCCAAAATTGAGCTTTTTTGGCACAACCATAAACTCTACATTTAGAGAGGAGTCAACAAGGCCTGTGAAGCACAGAGGTGGATCGCTGATGTTTGGGGATGTGTGAGCTACAAAGGCACAGGAAATTTGGTCAAAATTGATGGCAAGATGAATGCAGTATGTTATCAAAAAATACTGTAAGGTACATTTGCATTCATCAGCCAGAACGCTGGGCATGGGACATACTTGGACATTCCAACATGACAATGATCCAAAACGCAAGGCCAAGTCCACCTGTCATTGGCTACAGAAGAATAAAGTGAAGGTTCTGGAGAGGTCATCTCAGTCTCCTGACCTCAATATCATTGAACCACTCTGGGGAGATCTCAAACATGCAGTTCATGCAAGACTGCCCAATAATTTCCAGGAACTGGAGGCTTTTTGCCAAGAGGAATGGGCAACTTTACCATCTGAGAGGATAAAGAGCCTCATCCACAAAAACCACAAAATACTTCAAGCTGTCATTGATGTTAAAAGGGGCAATACACAGTATTAAAAACGGGGGTATGTAAACTTTTGATCAGGGTAATTTGGGTATTTTCTGTTGTCATTGTGATTTAAAAAGAGTAAACACAGTTGATTGATAATAAGTGGCTTCAGCCAAACACTAACCATGAGTGAAAGAAATGTTTTTGTGTTCTCATTCATATTCTCTTAAAAATGGCCAAAAAATCATAAATTCTGTCAGGGTATGTAAACTTATGAGCACAATTGTGTGTGTTTATTCACTGAAACACACAACAAAGACATGCAACAGTGGATACATAAAAATATGATAAACACATAAAAGCGCATTGTAACCATATACATATAGATATCAGCTTATAACATTGTTCATAAAAATGATCCTCAATGGAATGGAATCCTTAAAACATGAGGTTGGTCCTAAAAGTGAACATACTGCATCGAATATAAGCAATGATACCATTGCATGTGGCACCGATGCACAGAGGGGCAGGCCCACCCACACCCTCGCATCAACACTCAGTGGGTGAGGAGGGAATGGGAGAGGCACCTGTGAGCATTGCAGCTCCCGCAACACAGGCAAGGACCAGCACAACACTACCCCGACACAGACCATAACACAAGACATGCTGTCAAGTCGATAACATAGAGCAATGGTGATATGCTCCAATTATGCCTGAGTGCTAATAACCACTAAGTGTGATCCGTCATGTTGGAACCAAACAAATGGGAGGGAGTTTTGGGACTTTAAATGAGATACATGTTGCCATGTATCTCCATCCTTGTATTTCAACATGAAAAAGAAAAGGTTGGGACTTTAAATGAGGTGTGTATGATGAGACTTCAAACATTAAATCAATATAATATGGATGTGTTTATTCACTGAAACATACAACACTAGCATGCAACAGCAGATATATAAAAATATGATAAACACATAACAGCACATTGTAACCATATACATATAGATGTCAGCTTATAACATTGTTCATAAAAATGATCCTCTATGGAATGGAATCCTTAAAACATGAGATTGGTCCTAAAAGTGAACTCCACTCTCTGCTATATCTGCAGCATTCACTTACTTTCTCTTACTTCTGAGGCATATACATGCCGTCTTTTCACTCTTACTGTCACCTCACTTAGTGCAGGGACCTTTCTTATTCTAGCCCACTTGGGTTTTACTATACTTTATCATTTTACCTAGATTGAAGCTCTTTCCAGCTGGTCACAATCATCATCTGGTCTCCGTGTCATCACGGACTCAGATCCCAGCGCAGACATTTGTGCCGACCTACATAATTCAGCCTACATACCTCTATATGCTGCCTATGTAAGTAGTTAAGGATTTTTAATACCCATCCAATGCTATAGCTTCCCTTAGTTAAGTTGCATCATTAGAATAATTTTTTGTGATAAGCTCATGTCTCTTTGCAGATACCATTTTACTACGCATCCACTCCTGAAGAGTGGCATAATTGCCATGAAATACAGAGGTCTTATATTCGATGCAGTATGATCACTATTAGGACCAACCTCATGTTTTAAGGATTCCATTCCATGGAGGATCATTTTTATGAACATTGTTATAAGTTGACATCTATATGTATATTGTGTGGGGGGTTAGCTCAATGGGGATCACCTTCCCTGGGAAAAAGGTAGTCCAAACTGCAAGTTTTCTTATATTCAATAGTTTTTATTGAATTTTCATAGAGAAATAGAAAACATCGGTACAATTTGTAGTATAAGATGACCAGTAGCATATATTATAGAACCATACATGAGTACAGTGGTAAAACATGAGTCACAAATGCTTCTGAACTTAAAGTCTGTATCCCACCTTGAGAAGTGACCAGAATGTCGCCCCCCACCACCCAACACCCCATAGGGGAACACACTGTGTGGGCAGAGGGCAGCATGATCTACCCTGATGTTTAAAATGTAGCTTACAGAGATTCTAACTATTACTATTAGAAAAGCAAGAGTGTAAAAGCTTCAATAGCCTGATGAAAAATCAAAATGACATGGTGAGATAAGTCGATACTTGTGTGGGCACATGACCCATTCCGCTGATATAATTGCGGAAAGAATAGTGTTATCACAGATTTAATCTACAGTATATTTAAGCAAACAAATAGCTGGACCGGGTATTGAGACATTCCAAACTAGTATGCTACTCTCTGCTTCTAGTCAACACATGTACAAATATTCCCAGGTAGGGCTACTGGAGGGACCAGACTCGCCCCATATGGGAACACACTGCGAGTCTGGAGCCACCAACCACCAACCTACATCATTTGAGGGAGGAAGTTCTTCCCCCTTGGATGAGTAACAGCAAGCAACTAATTCACTATAGGGAATGTCACTGCCCGGAGTATAGCCCGATTCCCAGACGGGCCATAGTGTAAAACAGGTTCCTACCAGATAAGTACACTAGAGAAGATAAAGGAAGAGAAGACAGGATAGTGCAGAACAGAGAAGGTGATAGTAAAGAAGAGAAAGAAAGGGTTGTCAGGGAGGTTAGGAGGGAGGAAGGTGTTCCCGGGTCATCTGAGGGTATCAGTACTAGAAACTGAAGCCCCTGGAAATAATGTAATATGAGTGAACTCCATCCATGGTTCCCAGATTAGCTCAAAGGGTCGACATCTAGTAGGATGCTGACCACCTTCTCCTGGGCCATTATCCAAGTGATTTCGCGCTTTACCGCCATCCAAGGCACAGAACGTTTTTTCCAATACTTGGCTATTGTGATTTTAGTGGCCGTAAATATATAGAGGGTCAGTCGTTGAGGATGTTTGGCTAATTTGTCTATCCTGTGGTTGAGTAGCGCAATTTCTGGAATTTGTGGAATTGGGACCCCAGTCATTTTGCGTAAGATTGCGGAAATTTTTGTTCCAGAGGCTCCGTAATCGTGGACAGGACCACCAAATATGAAACATCATACCTATATGGGAGCAGCCTGTGAAACAAAGTGGGGAAGTGTTTGGAAATATTTTGGCAAGGGTGTAAGGAACTCTATACCATCATAAAAGTACTTTGAAGTTGGCCTCGATAAGCGAGATATTAACAAACCCCTTGAATGAACAACGTGAACGGGTGTTCCAAATGTCAGGATCCCAGGAAGCATCGAGATCTCTCTCCAATGCTAGGGCGTAGGAACTTTTAGAGCAAGTGTCTGCAAGTAGCGAATATATCAGGGATATCCCCCCTTTTGGTCCGAGATGCCAGCACACCATGATTCGTAAGCCATGATAGTTGGGGGGTCAGGTTTCTTGCCAAATTGAGTGTAAAAAATGAGAGATTTGCGAGAAACGAAACCTCTCTGATTGGGGCATCTCTGATTTACTGATGCAGTGTCCTAAGGTGAGGGGACCTGTGGGGTTAAAAAAATGTCCGATCCTGAAAAGTCTCTTATTCAGCCACCATTTAAATGCTAGAATGTTGCATCCCGGAGCAAAGCTGGGGTTATGTAAAATATGGGCCAGTGGACGAAAGGGTGAAGTCAGGGAAGGGATTTTATGGAGACGATCACATAGGGCCAAGGATTGTGAGAGAGTAGGGGCCAAAACTGGGGGTCGTAGATCTGGGGGTGTCCACACTAGGAAATCCACCGTATGATTCGGAACTGCCTGCCTTTCCATCAATATCCAATCAGGTTTGAGGTGGGGTGAGTAAACCATGGAAAATTGAGTTACCTGAGCCACTTGGAAATACCACCATAAATTGGGGACTCCAAGCCCCCCCCCCCCCCGCGTTCTAAGGTGAAACAGGATGTTCCTGGAACATCTACTGCCCCTGGATCCCAAACCGTAATTTTGGATTGAAATTGTAGTAGTTGGGCCTTTTTAATAGGGATAGGGTGGGATCGGAATAGGTAGGTAAGTGAGGAGGTGATGAAAAGCAATAAATCATTAGCAAAGAGTGCGCTCTTATGTTCTTGGTCTCCGCAGCAAACCCCTTTAATATCTGGGTTGTGCCTGATCGCAATTGCCAATGACTCAATAGCGATTGCGAATATAAGTGGGGAAAGGGGGCAGCCCTGTCTTGTCCCCTTTTCAATTTGGAATGGTTCCAAATAGAACCCCTGTAGTTTAACTTGGGCACAAGGATTCGAGTACAAGGAGTGTAAGATCCCCAGAAAATTAGGACCAAACCCACATTTCGCTAAAACCTTGAATATATACGGCCAGGAGACTGAGTCAAAAGCCTTCTGGATGTCTATCGAGAGAAGGAAACCCTCCTGGGGAGGCCCACCCTCCCATAGGGACACAACGTCTATGGCCCTACGTATTTGATCCAGTCCCTGTCTCCCTGGGATATGTATTGAGCGATGAAGGTGGAAATCCTGTTAGCTAATATTTTAGTCAAAATTTTTAGGTCATTATTAATTTTTGAAATCGGTCTGTAGTTACTAGCCACGCTCGCATCTTTACCAGGTTTAAGTATTACTGAAATATAGTCCATATTAAGGGCTTTATCCAGGGGAGAGCCGTGTCTCAAGGAGTTGAAAAATTTAGCCATGTGGGGAGCTAGGGTATGTGCGAATTTCTTGTAATAACCGGCTGAAAAGCTGTTCGGGCCTGGAGCCGAGTTTAATTTGGTGCCCTTTATCACCTTCAGAATTTCGGCCTCAGAAATCGAGTCTTCTAAAGCATCTACATGCACCTTCAGAAGTTTTGGAATAGGGATGCTGTCTAAGAAGTTATCCAATTCTGATTTGGGCTTATCGTTTTAGCCTTATATAGATCCTCGTAATATTTCTGGAAACATTCCATGATACGTTTCAGGTTTTGAGTGAGAGAGCCCTGTGATGTTCCTTTTTTGGGAAATGAGTGACACTGTAACCTAAGGGAAATTTTGGCTGCCAATTTGGCTCCCACTTTATCTCTGTGGAGATAGAAGCAGGCTTATGTCCATCTGAGCTGCTTCTCTTCTGTTGTGGTAAGGGCTAAGTTTAGGGCCATCCTAGCCGCCTCACGTCATTCTAAGGTAATCTTAGTGGGGGACCTATTGTGGGCTTTGCTCAAAGTGAGAAAATCAGCGGTAAGTTTAGTGATAGTAGATCGGTGTTCGCGGTGTAATTTGGAGGAGAGCTGAATAAGTTTACCCCTGATTAACGCTTTATGAGCTGCCCAAAGGGTTTCAGGAGAGATCGAGGGATCAGTGTTTAGCTGGAAATATTCCTGGATTGCTTTGTCTAGCATGGTGCATTGGATAGGGTCACTTAATAGGGCTTCATTAAGGTGCCACTTAGATTTGGATTGTGAACCTGACGGCCTCTGCATGGATAATAGGACCATGGAATGCTCCGAAATGGCACAGTCTTTTATGTATATTTTAACAGTGAGTGAGATATGAACTGCCTGTAAAACAAATCTGGTCTATCCTGGCATATATTTGATGGAGTGCTGAATAATGCGTGTAATCTTTAGAGCAAGGATTTAATTCCCGCCAAAGAAAAGACAGGAAGAAAAATACTGTACCTGGAAGGAAGAAGCATAACCGGTTAGAGAACATAGAGAACATAAGAAATATAACCAGCATTACTGCACAAAAAGAGATAACAAACCCTTTACTCATAGTGACAGGAGGGGACCCATCCCCTCCTGCCACTAGAACATACCCACAAAGAAGAGTGTCCCTGTGAAACACCCATACAAGATCACCGTCCTCCCCTACCCAGGGGAGGACAGTGATACTCATTTCCCAAACAATAGAGAAAAACACGTCATTACGACCAATATAAAGAATACAAGAGATACAAGAGATTGGCCAATACGAAGAAGGAAGGTCCATGTCATAAAAAGAAGGACAGAAAAGAAACCGCCCTTAATTTAGGAACGAGATTTCTAATGTGCGTAATAAGTCGTGAGGTAGTTTATATACGGTCCTATCTGGTCTAAACAAAATGTCCGTCAAGTATAGAGTGAGTGACAATTTTATATGTATTTTCTGACACGGTA
>BLSH010324793.1:192747-202972 GCA_018402905.1 Glandirana rugosa | reverse complement strand
ACAGTGTTTGAGGGAGTAGCATCATTCTGAAAGAGGCAAGGCGACCTGTCCAAGAGAGCTTGCTCCCGGTCATGAGTTATGTGGCCTTTATTAATTTATCAATAAGAGGAAAGTAGTTAACATCAGCTAGCTGTGTAAGATCTTATACCAACCGTATTCCAAGGTAAGGTTTACCCTCACTGTTTCCAGGTGTAGGGGTAGGAGGCTTGAAGTTTAGTACGCAGAGGGGGATTGATGTTAATATCTAGTAGTAAGGATTTAGTGAAATTTACTTTATAATAGGAAGTTTTGCTGATTGCAGTAAGAATGTCATGGGTCGCTAAAAGAGAAGATTCTGGGTTTGTTAGGAAAATAATTATGTTGTCAGCAAATAAGTTTATAATGTAAGATCTTTGCTGAAATCTGAACCCATTCATTTGTGGGGATGTTCTGATGGCTTCTGCAAGAGGTTCAATTAGTAAATCATTAGTGAATCAGATATCTGACTTCTGGGACGCAGTCGTGTAGCGAGAAGGCTTGACTCCCTTCCTCTTTTGCGGTGCACATGCAGAGAAAACATGAGGGAATTGCTTAGGGCTGAAGTAAGCTGGTATTGTAGTTTGGAAATGTGTCTCTTGTACACAAATTAGATCACCTCCCAATCTGAGAGATTGGTTCCATAGGGATGGTCACTTAGCGGGGTGGTGGAGGCCTCGTACATTGAAGGAAGTTATTTTAAGGACCATTAAAACATATCAGTTTAAAGCTTTTGTTACCTTTGGTTGATGGAGAGCTGGTAGGGAGTTGCAGATGCAGCGAGTCCAAGCATGAGCAATTGTAGAAGTTGCATAGTGAAGCCATAGGTGGGGTCTTGGAGATAGGTAATGTTTGCTGGCAGACCTTAGACTGACACGGAGAAGAGGGAAATGGGGTAGGGACAAAAAGAAACGGGTAAAAGAAAACAGAGAACAGTTAATAAAAAAGTGGGCAATTCCAACTGGTATCCGATTGCAGGAGTACTGCATATATCTTATGGAGGGGAAATCGTGGACAGTGAGCTACATTTGACCAGGGGGTCAGGTAGAGTGTATGTTGTGAATTTTAAAGTTGGAAGCGATCATGGCATGTGAGTCTTTTGCTTGGTGTTTATGGGATACAACTTGCCATTCAGTTAGGGTTTTTCGTCTCTGCAGGAGGTGAACTGCGTGTATGTTCCTGGTCTGGGAGCTATGCCAGGCCTTCATTGAGAGTTGTAAACTACTGAGGTAACATCATTGTAGGTGATGGTGAGCTTTACAGGGTAGTCCTATCGATATGTGATATTATGACTGCGCAGTGCTGTTGTAATTGTCAGGAGCGACTTTCTCCTTTGTAGCGTGTTCTGGAAGAGATCTGCATACAGTTGTATGCAGGAGAATCGCTCAGGCAAATGTGATGCTTTGTGGAAGTTAGACATAAGTTGGTCCTTTATGTGATAAAAATGTACCCTCATAATGACATCTCTGGGGGTGTCATCAGGGAGGTATGAAGGTTTGGGCAGGCGATGGATTCTGTTGATTATAATTTTAAACACTGGGATAGATGGAAGAAACTCTCGGATTAACACAGGGGTATTGATTTAATTGAGGTTAGATTCAGGAGCACCCCTGACTTTTACATTATTTTGATTATTACATTATTATTGAGCTGTCCTCCATATCTGCGACTTTGAGCTTTTCATGCTCATCGTCCTACTCATTATATGCATCAATTAAGGTATTGTGAGAGGCTGCAAATTCCCCCATTTTTCACTCAATGTGATCCAATCTCCCACCCAGTTCCTGTACCTCTTGAAGATGGTCACACATTCCATCAGGTCAGCATGAAGGGAAGCCTGCAGGCACACTAACATGTCCTTTAAAGTAGACTCTGAAACAGGTTGGTTTGTAGCAGGGAAGGAGCTGAAGGTGTCAGCTAATTCTCTGGTGGTGCTGGTAGAGGTACAGCTGTGGCTTACCTCAATAGGAGATGCCCCTGCAGACAGCCATGGCTTGCTTTTTGCAGGACTTTGCAACATGGGGGTTGACACCGCTGGCGATCTTGGCTGGGGTGCCTTAGAAGCTCCGGATTGTGGAGGCCTCTGTGTAGAGCGTGAAGAACCACTGGAGAAGGCCAGAGAGCCACTGCCAGCGCCATCTTGGGCATGCGACCACTCGGAAGGGAGAAAGAAATGCGGCAATTTCTTGGAGTTGGACGCCTCTGATCAATGTTATCCCCGGCGTAATGAAGGAGCTATTGGATCAGGCTTCCATTCAGCAGTGCGGTAGCCACGCCCCCCTAGTTGTATATTCCTGACAAACACATCTGTATTGACAAGTCCCTTGTCCATTTCAGTGGTAGGTTGGGAATCGCACAGTACATCCTTGGTAAAAGGGACAGATACAGAGTGAAGCGATACAAGCTCTGTGAAAGGGCCACAGGGCATATATATGTCTTCTGTGTGTATGAAGAGAAAGATATCCAGCCCCAGCTCACTGACTGCCCAGCTTATATTGGGACCAGTGGAGAAATTGTGTGAGACCTTGCATTTCCACTATTCAAAAAGGTGTACCACCTCTACCTAGACAACTTTTATGCAAGCCTGTCCCTTCTCTGCAGCATTTACCTCCAGAAAACATTGGCCTGTGGTACAACTTGAACCAATCAGAAGGGCTTGCCACAAAGTCTGGTGGACAAAAGTCTATGAAGGGGGGGGGAGTCAGTGCATTTGAAGAACAAAGAAGTGTTGGCCCTGAAGTGGAGGAATAACCAAGATGTATATGACCTGTCCTCTATTCACAATGACACTTCAGTGTCATTCCATAGAAGACACAGTCCATAAACCCGGGTGCATAAATGATTATAATTGGTTCATGGGAGGTGTGAATTACAATGATTAGATATTACAGTCCTATTTAGTGTCAAGAAGGCCCCGCTACTGGTACAAAAAAGTTTAAATTTACCTTTTCCATTTGGCAGTTTATAATTCCTATGTCACCTATCACATGTCCATGGAAAGACCCACCTCCTTTCTCACATTTCAAGAGCATATGTAACTTCCCTTATCTATCAGCAATGCCCTCCACCAGAAAACATTCACTCTGATGCTGTGAGCAGGCTCCTTGGATGAAAATTTCCAAGAGTATATCTCACCCACAGAAAGGCCTAAGATGCAAAAAAAATGTAGGCTATGCAGCAGAGAGGAAGAGTGACACCTGTTTTCATTGTCCCCAATGTCTCTCCCAACTGGGCCTATGCATAGGAGAATGCTTCTGACTTTCCCACACTTCACCAAGATATTATTGAAAGTATGGTGAACATATTGCTGACAGCCTGCAGCCTGCCATTTCCTCGTTTCTAATGTTCTCTGTACTGATCATTTGCTTGCTGCCTCGACTGACCATGCATCTGCTTGCCACCTGAATTGACCCGGCCTGTTAATCGACAATGCCTCTGCCTGCTGCCTGAACTGACCCTGGCCCCTTTATCGACCATGCCTCTGCCTGCTGTCTGGAATGACCCTGATCTGTTTATTGACCACATTTCTGCCTTCACCTGAACTCCATGACACTGCTTGCCACATGGAATAACCCAGGCCTGTTTATCTACCATGTTTCTGTCTTCCACCTGAACCCCATGCCTTTGCCTGCCACCTGGAATGACTCTGGCCTTTTTATCGGCCATTTTTCAGCCTATCAACTGAACTGACCTCAGCCTGTTAATTGACCTGGACTGATCTTTTGTCCTGCACTGTATGTAGTGGAATTTAAGATAGCATGGCAGTGTCACATATGTGGAAGCTCCAGAATAATGTTCCAAGTGGGGAAATATACATTGTTGGTTTTCTCTGGGTTTTGTAATTCCCAGATCAGGGTCTGGAATCCAGAGGCTTCGAAGAGTTTGGTGGGAAGAAGCCTCTACCCCTGTGTCCAGGTCTTACCTGATCAGGGCCCTAAGCCTGATGTTTCTGCCTGCTGCCGTCTAACCCTGGCCTGTTAATCAACCATGCCTCTTTCTGCCACCTGAACTGACCATGGCCTGCTAATTGACCATGTCTATGCCTGCTGCCTGAACTGACCCTGGCCTGTTTATTGACCATGCTGTAATGATATCACATGCAGGGACACACAAAACCTGCACCATTTTGTGAGGGTCAACCATGACTGTCAGGACCTGGGATTGAACCTGGGACTTCTTCCATGTCTGGCATTGATCCTTCTCACTGAGCTATCTGAGATGCTGGACAGCTCCCTGCCTGATCTGTTGGATATTCTGCCTGGTCCATTAGACAAACCTGTCTTATGTCTTAATTGCTGGTGAACCTTGAACTTCTTGCTCCTCCCATGAACTTCCTTTATAAGCCTTGTCTCTGCACTTCCT
The DNA here is from genome assembly GCA_018402905.1 of Glandirana rugosa. Classification (NCBI taxonomy): domain Eukaryota; kingdom Metazoa; phylum Chordata; class Amphibia; order Anura; family Ranidae; genus Glandirana; species Glandirana rugosa. The sequence goes on along the minus strand of BLSH010324793.1, from coordinate 198,595 downwards.
CTTTGCCAGGTTATTGTGCTTTCTTAGCCAGTGCCTTGCTTTGTCTTCCCTGTTGTTGTCCGGATTTGCTACCATTCGTTATCGACCCGTGGCTTGTTCCACGACTACTCTACTGCCTGATCCCAACCTGCAACTACTCGTTACCGACCTTTTGGCTTGATTACTGACCACGCTCCCGTCTGATCCTTATCTGCTCATCCGCTACTGGACCCCAGTTTGCTAACACCCTGGTGGGGCAATCCTGAGGACCGCGACCTGGTACTGGCACGCAGCTAAGTCCATCTCCACCATCAGGAGCTCTGGTGAACACCGGTCGGTACTTAGATTCCGCACCTCAGGTGAGCCTGTGTCATCTGCCAGGGTGATTACGAAACTGCTATAGCAACTGGTCTTCGAGCCTGACGCTTGATCGTGACAATGACAGTTGTAACTTAGAACAAACTCCTCATCACCCCTCCCAACAACTTAGGAATTCCAAGGTCCACCTAACAGGCTCCAACAAATCTGGAGGTGTTTTGGCAAGCATGATCATAAACAAATAAATCAGATCCATTAAGAGACAGCATGGGATGTATGAGATAATAAGGGCCATAAACCCCCTCCTTCAAGCAGCTGTGACATTCCAGAGACCCTCAAGCAATCTTAAAAGTAAGAAATTTACCCACATTTCATATCTCCAGATAGGAACGTGACATCTTGATAAAAGGTTTATACTTGAATGCAGAAATTCATACCGAATAAAATAAATCCAAACGCAGATGAATTCAATCATACGGGAACCCACTGGTAGTTTCTCCTCTTCCCCGGGTAATGGAGAGTGACAAGTCTGTTGTGTTTAGACTTATTTTAATGAACTGTGCATGCTGAGCTTGAATTCCTTAATGTGGTGTTTGCCCGGTGATCCGATCCCGAGATATGATTTTTTATACTGCAAATTGCATATTAGGGAGGGTTGTTATCCACGGTCTGCCCTGGGCAGCCCATGGGCCATCCTTACCCATGTGAGTGGTCAGGGGCATATGGCCCCACCCCTTGAGCTTCAGAGAAAAAGGGAATAGACTGGACAGTGCTGAGTTCTCACCTTACCATCAAAGAACGAACATCCAAGAACCTGTGGATTCATCAACGAATCTCTGATTAATCACGGACATTTAAATGCAAGTAAATTTTTCCCATTCCATTCTGTCTTATCTCTTTGGTGCTGTATATTATGACTCTAGTTGCTTTGTAATTGCTTTCTAATACCATTTTTCTGTAAATAGTTTAACTGCACCAAATTTGACCTTTTGATTATTAAATCTTATTCTGAAAAGATTTAATCTTGTCCCTAAAGCTCTTAATGCAAGCTATAATTCCTTTGAAGAGTGCTACTGTTTAGGATAACTCCTCTGAATATCCCTGTCTGTGGTGACAGCGTGTGTTACAGGTGGTTATTCTAAAATCACAAGCGGTATTGCTAAAATCTGGATCTTCTGGCCGGCATGCAGAAGTGGTGGCACTTAAAGGGTTAATTGCGTGAAATAGCCCGGTTACAACCGCTCTCAGGCAGCTGGCTGGCACTTAGCCGGTGGTCTTGCAAGCTGGAAAATCTTTGTGCTGCAAGCAGCTGAGAGTGGCATTGTTATGTTAGTGACAAGCACGATGTGAGCTTGAGTGGTCCTCTGTCACCAGTGGGTGAGGAAGGCAATGGTCTGATACCTGCGTTCATCACACATGTCTCTGCCTTCTGCCTTAACTGAATCTGGCCTGACACTTGACTATGCCTCTGCATGCTGCCTAAACATGCCCTGGCCTGTTTATCTACCATGGCTCTGCCTTCTGCCTGTACTGACTCTGGCCTGTTTATGGACCAAGTTCCTGCCTGTTGTCTGAACCAATACTTTGGCTGTGCTGACCATATTTCTGTCTGCTGCCTTCTGCTTGAAACAAAGCTTTGCCTGTTTGCTGACCACATCCCACTGGCTGCGTTCCTGCAAGACACCAGACTTACTCATCCTCTGCAGACAACTGCACTACTAAAATCACAGGTAATCTTTTGTTTACCCTTTGTTCATCCTCCTGAACTTCCTGGCCAGTGAACATAGCATTGTGCTATTGAGGCAGCCACGTACCAGTAGGTTAGGCCTGCTTGGCTTTTAGAAACAGGAACAGCTGTAGGTGAAGCTACACTATGCTATATTCACTGACCATTACAGTACAATGTTTTCTACACAGTGTTGGTTGAGCTTTGTGTTACTCAGGTTGCAGTGTTGGTTAAATAATGAGTCCAGACATTGAAAAGATCTTACACGCGTGGTATTCCCATACTGGTGAGGCATGACACAATGTATTTAGGGGTGTAATTATAGGTATGTCCATGTGTTGTGTTAGAAATATCTTATAGATTAACAACTTTGTGTTAAAAAATACAATTTAATTTTAAATCCACACCTATCAAATACTTGTGGCAAAAAATTAAATGTTTAAAAGACTCTCAGAAAATACTTTGGTGTGATCATTTTGTGGGTGTTTCCACTGTCCTGGTACTCCAGGGTCTCCAAAAATGTGATAGGTTGTCAGGAAATTAGATGTGTAATGTATGCCCCTACAACACCTAAAGATGCTCCTTGGATGTTGGGCCTCTCTGTGGCTAGGTTGTAAAAAAGTCTCACACATGTGGTATTGCCATACTTAGAAGGTGTAGCAGAATGTATTTTGGGTTTGTAATACTTGGTATGTAAAAATAAGATGCATAATCTATGTGTAATTTATGCTTCTTATGCCTAAAGGTACTTTTTGGAATTTGGGCCCCTCTATGTGGCTAGTCTACAAAAAAAAAATCTCATACATGTGGTGTCCTCTTATTTGAGAGGAGTATCAGAATGTGTTTGGAAGGTAATTCATGTATGCCTATGCTGTGTGTGAGAAATAACTTGTAAAAATGACAATTTTGTGAAAAAAAAAAAAGTAATTTCTTAATTTTCCAAAGAACTGTGGGGAAAAAAATGACAGCTTCAAAAAAATCATCAAGCCTCTTACTAAATCCATCTGAGTGTCTACTTTACAAAATGCCAGCAAAAATTAATTGAATGTGTGTGGGGGAAGATATAGAACAACGTTGTGCACAAATAGAGGGTATCATCCTTGTTTCAAATATATTGGGAACAAAAAGGGGCAAGTAGGACTTTAAATACCCCTCCAAAGCACACACAAGTACAAAAGTATACATAAAAATACAAAATAATTTATTAATTATTTGACAATAATAAAATGTTAAAACATGCGACATATGAAAACTGAGCTTGCATATTGATTCTGCCAAATATAGCTACCATGGAGTTACAGAGTATATGATCAAGATATAAGATAGAGGTCTACATGTTTCGCTACATACCGCTTCTTCAGGACCACCTAACTCTTGAGGAACCATAGAGATTGTTTCTAAAGATAGAAGAGCATGTCAGTATGATTCATAATATAATGTAATCATATTTATTCACCAAACATCACCATGAAATTATTATGAAAACTTCACTGAGCAGACTGTATAAAATACTTTATACATCAATACGACAATGCAAAAAAAGAAAAAAAAAAACCTTTAAAGATCACATATTTACCCATATATTTTACCTTTTCAGCGGCAAGATGCTATTTATCTTGACCTGTTTGTGAAAGTGCGAGGGCAAACCCATATATGTGGTTGGGTCTCATTGGCCGGTGGGAGAGTGACCAGCCCCAGAGAGGGCACCGTAGGGAGCATACAACTAAAAAATTTAATAAAATGCAAAAATGCATAAGATTCATATGCTCAAAAGCTGGGCAATGTCAAATTTAACAAGAGTGCTTAAGACACCTGGTGCAAGAGATTTAAAGGTTCTAAACCTGAGAATGCATGTCAATCTAGGTTGCTGACCTAATTAAGTACAGCTGGTAAGTTTACCTTCTGTCTGAAAGATAGTCAAACACAAACAATACCACTTCAATCTGTAGTATCCAGAGTCAGAATGAACGAAAATAAAGTGGATTGGATAGGGATAACCTTATCCCTCTGCATGGAAAAGTTGCAGCTGTAAGGGTTCATTCACACTGGCATTAAAAGCAGGCGCTTGAGAGGCGTTAAAAACCACCCCTCAAATGCCTATTACCAAGATACCATAGACAGCACATAGTGCTGTTCACATTCTAAAAACATGAGGCGTTAGCGTCCTAAGTGATAGCATCTACATCAAATGTAGGTGTGTACTAAATAAATAACATGTGCTCTAAAATAGGGAAGTGCAAGAGTGAAAATGATTGGGTGTGGGGTTGACGCTCATAAAGAAAAAAAAAAAAAAAATTTTAAGAGTGAAAGTGGAATAATGATCCAAGGTGCACATAGGGGAAATAAACAAATTAATACGTATGAGTGAAGGGGGAATAATGGTCCAGAAGTGGCAATTATTGGAATGAGTCCCAGTACTCTCTGTTTTTAAGCTGTTGAGTCTCAGAAAGATACATGTAAATTATGAAACAGTTCTTAAATGATTTTACTACTTATTCTGGGAGGGGGCCAGGATAGTCTTGGCACCATAACCACCACAGTAGGCTATACTGATTATAGTGATATTTTAATGTTTCTTATCACATGCTCACTGAAGTGGGTATGGAGAACAGAGGCTAATAGGTTCTTTCCCCATATGACATGGAGAAATCTATTTACAACCAGGCCCCTCTTTTTTTTTCTCTGTTCTTCTCACCTTCTCAATTCCTTTTTGCCCTCTTCAGCTTCACGGGCGGGGTTTCCAGGGAGTGCTGCACCATGTCACTGTTCATCCTGCGTGGCGATTGGCTGTGCCCCTCAGAGCGCTTGCAACATTGCGCACACCATAACGCCGCTGCATGTAGGTGATGAGGCAGCTCTTGGATTATATGGAGAACATGATAGGGAGAACAAAGGCTAATAGGTTCTTTCCCCATATGACATGGAGGAATCTATTTACAACCAGGCCTCTTTCTTTATTTTTTTCTCTGTTCTTCTCACCTTCTTGTTGCCTTTTTGCCCCCTTCAGCTTTACGGGAGGGGTTTCCAGGGAAGGCTGCACCGTGTCACTTCATCCTGGATGGCGATTGGCTGTGCCCCTCAGAGCGCTTGCAACAGAGCGCACACCATAACTCCACTGAATGTAGGTGATGAGGCAGCTCTTGGATTATCGCTGCGTTATCATTAAGGGATCAGAGGCCATTTACAGTATTGGTGGGTGGTCGCGTTGTGTGTCAATGTGCTTGTGTTTGATGTCGCAGCAAGACCGCAGCAAGACCGCAGCAAGACCGCAGCAAGACCACAGCAGGTAGCATCCCACGGCCCCAACACAAATTTATGTGCCATATATATAAATGCAAGCATATTATAATGCCACACTGGTGTTATATATTGCACTTTATTATTATATACTGTATAGTTAGATATACAACAATGTTGCTACATGATCATCCCGACTACCCGTTATATATTGTGGTCACACCGTAATATTATACGAACGTAAATATATATACCGTGTATTTAAACACAACCCCGGCACCCTACGATGGACGACACCAGAACGACGCCAGAACGACGCCAGAACGACGCCAGAACGACGCTGTAGTTTGTGTTCGTGTAACTGTGTGTTGCGCTGGTGGGTGGTTATGACATTTACCGGAGACTAGGGAATTACTATTGCGTCGCTATTAGGTTCTCGACGGAGTAGTGGATGTAAGTCACCTCAATACCACACGCGAGACAACGTTCGCGAGACTCCCCGTGTCGGTTAGCGGTAGGTCCTACTTCACTGTGCCACGTCGGAAGGGACCTTTGGGGAGGGCATTTCGACTTCCCCCGTTTTTCCGT
>BLSH010324793.1:101461-113333 GCA_018402905.1 Glandirana rugosa | reverse complement strand
AATACAAGATAATTAGTGCCTAATTAATATAGGAGCACAATCCTATATACACAATAAAAAACACACACACACACATATATATATATATATATATACATATATATATATATACACAGTATATATATATATATATATATATATATATATATATATATTGTGGCAGAGTGTTACCCTGCCAGGGTTTAGATGGTAGGGATGGTCCAGAATTCTCAATCTGGCAGGTTGAGGGGCTCCTGAGACATTGCGCATCTAAGAGGAAACTGGCTTTTCAGTTTCCTCATTTCATAAAAAAGTCAGTTTCGGGATCTGGAGCATGGGGATTTCTTAGAGTTCTGGGTGGGATGAGATCCCCAGTCCTGGGTCGGGGTTTTGGGATTTACCAGGACTCTGATTGCACAGCTGGGTGGAGGCCTGTTAAGGCAGTCAGGCCAAGGCTTCAGTGGCACACACACTGGGAGACAGGCAGTCTCCAGGAGTTGAAGACTGCAGGAGGCAGTCTGAGTGTCCACCTCTGCAAGGAGGCAGAGGTGACCATCGATCGTGCAGTGGCCAATTGCTTATAGCCAGGAGAGCTATTGATCGCTTATAGCCAGGAGAACTATTGATCGCTTATAGCCAGGAGAGCTATTGATCGCTTATAGCCAGGATAGCTATTTATCTCTTGCAGCCAGGAAAGCTACTAACCATATAGCCAGGAGAACTATTGTTCACTGATGAGCCAGGAGGCTGAGTATATGCGTTTATGTTTGCTGCATATGGATGGTGACAACTCCCTGCGAAGGAAACCCTGTGATTTCTGTTTGCTTTTAACTTTTCTTTTTAATAAACATGGGCTACCATGCTCTCAAACAAAGATCCTGGCTGTCGGAAACTCACTGAACACACACCTACCACAAGAGCTAAAGACCCTCTTGTCACACGTGGTGGAGGTATTGCTTTGGTCACAAGACGGAAAAATCCGGGTCCCTGCTCCACAGTGAGTTTGTGTCACGTTGGCTGTGTGCAGAAGTACAGCCAGGTAAGCAGCATTTTCAGAGGAGTGCTTTTGGATACAATCCAGATCCCTGCAAAAAGTGAGTTCAAGCTGTTAAGTGAACTGTGTTTGCTGCATGGGACTGCACAATCTGTGTGCAGATGAGGAGAACCTGCAAGTGAAAAGAGACTAACCTTAAAAAAACAGTGTTCCACTTTTGCTGAACTGTGCAAAAGGATTGTGGAGTAACTGTAAAGATGGGGTGGTCAAAACTCAAAAAAGAAGCAAGGGTGGCTGAGATGATAGACAGAGCTCTGTGGCTAGAGGGGTTGTTGCTGCTTGAACAAGCTCCATACATGCCTGAACAAAGGTTGCAAAGGAGAAAGACTGTCTGAGGTTGTCCCTAGCAATGCTTGTGCAAGGAGACCAGGTATCAAGGTGCATGCTGTTGTCCCTAAAAGCGGTAGTGCAAAGACTGCACCGATGAAAGTGGTTGCCCATAGCAACAAAGAAGTAATTCGGGTCACAGACTTTTGTAGTCCTATGTCACCCAAGGATGCCATTGTGGGCTATCTGGAGGACTTTGAATTCTGGGCTGTAGTTGAAGCTGGCTTAGAAACCACTGGGCTGAGTTGGTACAGCCACTTATTACGGAAGAATACAGAAAAGTTTACAGTGGGATGATTAGTAACAGAGGTGACTATGACAGCTATAAAACCGCCATCCTGGATAAAGAACGCTGGAAAAATTCCAGAAGGAGTGAGCAAAAGCTTGAGAGAAGTGTGGTTGCCCCAATGCCGGTGATGTCAGGCTCAGGGATTGCAAGCCAACAGTATCACCTACAGAGGATTATGGCAAGCGTAAAGCAAACATCCCAGAAAGAAAAGTCAAGTTGTTTGGGAGAGACAGCCAAGAGCAGCTGAGAGGATGCCATCTCCCTTAGCAACCAGAGGAAGTCTCCAGGTCCCATGCCTGGAATGTGGTAAATTGTGACATGAATGTTTGTCTTGTAAACAACCATAGGTCAAATCATTCAGAATTAGCCATAAATGAATTCACGTATGCAGTAGCGCTCATATAGACAAAAGCAAGTCCACAGTGTAAATAGTTTTTCTCAGTCCACCATCAACATGTTGTTCAGAGGAAATAGCTGATCTATAGGAGACAGTCCACCTCGTGAATAGGCACAAGAACAGTGATTCCCTTCACCCGTGGATGGACTCTTACCAGTGGTATATGCCTGTCACTCTCGTGCTCAGGCGAACTCGCTTCTTGTGCTTTTAATGCACTTCTCGACTTTAGATCACTGATCCTCTCCGTTATTGTCTTATGTTCCTCATGAAGTCATAAATAAGAGAGAAAGAGATATAGAGCCGCAATAGTGTGATATCGTTTGTTTAATTGTAACACTTTGCAGATATGAACACCAATAGCGTAATATCGTTTCAACTTGTTTATTTGTAACACTTTGCAGATATTAAAATACCAAAAACACACCACCAGGGGTCACACCCCCTTAGGTATTCCCCTTACCGGCAGTATGAAGTAAAACAGCTTCAAAAGAGATCCTGGGATCTGAGACAGACGTCGGCTGATTCCGGAGCTTGTTCAGACACCGTTCTCCATTTGCCGCTTTAGTCCCGACCAGCAGGACATGTCAAACAATCAGGGGCGCCTCCGTCCTGTCCTTGTGGTCACCACCGCACAGCCACAGCCTCCCACGCGTTTCGTCTATCCAGACTTCTACCTGTGAGTGGCTGTGCGGTGCGGTAGCGCCATTACATACTTGACTTCCCCCTCCCCCTTCACTACAGCCGCTTACATCCGGTGTCTCGTTCAGCTGGAATCAAGCAGCATCCGCCTCTCACAATACCAGTGTGTTGCAACATAAATGATCCTATTTGACTAGAACCACGTTAACTATTTGTTATGCAGTTCACATCAGGTATATTATAAGGGGAGGGAGATCTTAAGCATATTGCACAGTATGAGATGAATATAAAATCAACTATACATGTCAAATAAAATGAATTAGTACATATAAAATAGAGCATATAAAATAGAGAGCTCCCCATAACTATTTGATCTTCCATACGGTACTAACATCACTGCTGGGGGCTCAAAAAACTTCCAATCAAGATTTGCAGAGATATTAGAAATATTAAAAATATTAGAAATTAGAAAATATTGAGAAAAGGAGATTTTAAAACATTCCAACACGGAGATTTTAAAACATTCCAACACGGAGATTTTATAACAGGGACCTTTACATAGAGGAGCAATACCCACAAAACACCAGAGTTCTCAGTAGGGGTACCAGTTATATAAAGGGACACAAATTAAATTATAGGCAAGGAACTACTATGGCTCACAACACTATCCAACATTCAGAACTATTGTTACTGCCTGGGGCCCCAAGGCCGGTTGATTGGAGAGCCCAGCTTTTCACATATCACTGATAAAGGCATTGAGATCTAATTCTATGTTTAGGCCTCTCGGGGTCAAACAATTAACAAGATAAATCCATTGGGTTTCACGTTTGGATAATTCTCTAACCCTATTGGACCCCCTCCAAGCTGGATGTACACAATCTATACCACAAAATTGTAATAAGGAGGGGTCACGCTGGTGTTTCTCCCTAAAGTGCATGGAAACACTGTGGTATTTAAACCCTTTTCTGATGTTAGTCAGGTGCTCACCAATGCGGGTTTTAAAGCACCTCTTAGTACGGCCCACATAATATAACCCACACGGGCACCATAAAAGATAAACCACATGCGTTGAATTACATGTAATGAATTCCTTAATATCATATGGTTTCCCATTCGTACTTGCAAATTGTGTTCGTCCACTATTGGACGTCCTCACCGTTCTACATGCCTTGCATTTCCTGCATGAGAAAAATCCTTTCCTAACTGTAGGAAATTTTTGTTGTCCTGGGGCATCTAAGATTTTCTTCACAACTCGCGTACCAAAATTAGGGGCTCTTCTATAGATAAATTTCGGTTGTTTGGGTAATATGGGTCCTAAGTCCCTATCCATCCCCAATTTATGCCAGTGTTTCTTGAAGACATTTTCTACTTCCTTGTATTGATGATGGAAATCAGATAAAAAGCTGAATTGGTGTTGGTTGTCGTGCGAGGCCTTATTCTTATCCCTCAAACACTCTTCACGTGATACTATACCAACCTCATTTATTATTTTGGATAGGGTTACTGTATCATAACCCTTTTCTTCCAACTTCTTTTTCAAGAGATCAGCCTGGGTGAAATAATCCTTTACATCTGTACAATTTCTACGAACACGTAAAAATTGGCCCTTTGGGATGTTTTTTATCCAGGCTGGATGATGCCCACTCTTAGTCTGTTGATTTAAAATAGACCTTTGTCATCAGCCCTGTTCCCACTCTCTGGATCTCCACATCCAGGAAATGGACAGCGTGATCACTGATTGAAAAATCTAATCTTATATTGCGATCATTTCGATTTAGTTCTGAAAGGAATTTTTCTGCCATTTCCTTGGATCCCTTCCAGACGATCACCAGGTCATCTATATACCTACGGTAAAAGATGAGCTGAGGAATATGCTCATTATAGATAACCTTGTCCTCCCATTCTGACATAAACAGGTTGGCGATGCTGGGGGCAAACTTAGCCCCCATGGCAACGCCAACCTGTTGAGAATAGAAACATCCTTGATACCAGAAATAATTGTGGCTCATACAATAATCAAGTACCTTCCCCAAGAAAACCTTTTGATTGAATGGGATATCCTCTCTTTTACTCAATGCCCAATTCAACGCTAACATGGCATCATCGTGTTGGATGATTGTATATAATGAGGCCACATCGGCCGTGATCAGCCAAATAGTATCAGTCTCTTGAAAAGATATTTCATTCAAGGATTTGAGTAGATCCTTTGTATCCCTAAGATAGGCCCTTGTCATCTGCACACTGGGTTTCAGGAATTTGTCTAGGTACTCTCCCGCCCTAGCGGTAACAGACCCAATCCCATTCACTATGGGTCTAGCGGGTGGGTTGGTGGTGCTCTTGTGTATCTTAGGTAACGTGTAGATAATCGGAATTCGACAAACGGTAGGTGTTAAATACCTTTTTTCTTTCTTATTTAATGCATGTGATCTATATCCTTTATCTACTAATTCATATAATTGTTTCCTGTATAATTCAGTAGGATCACTCCTCAACTTCTTGTAAGTCCTCCTATCATCCAACATTCCTGCCAGTTGTTCATGATAAAACTGCTTGTCCATCACCACCACTCCTCCTCCCTTATCGGCAGGCCTTATGATAATATCTTTTCTTTCCTCCAAACTTTTTATACCCTCCATGATGTAGTTTGGGTTAATATCTTTTCTAGGTTTAAGTGCTTCTAAGTCCTGCAATACCAGAGACTTGAACACCTCTATATGGTTATTATGAGGCAATTGGGGATTAAATGTGGACTTATTGCGCAGTCCACTATCTATTTGATTGATGTTATTATTACTCCTATGAATTGGATAGGCAGGATGGGACAAAAAATATTTTTTCAAATTCAGGTTCCTGATATATTTATGGGTGTCAATATAGGTTTGGAACTTATTCAATGGTCTCCTTGGGGCCGTTTTCAGGCCTAAGTTTAAAATATTCAACTCTTTATGATCTAATTCAGCTTTACTTATATTATAAATTCCTTCTACTGCGCGTCCCTTCTTCTCTTTTTTGAGTTGTTCCCGTCTCCCTGCCCTACATCCTCTCTGTCGCCAGGATCTGGATGTCTTGGTGCATATACTTGGGGATAATAGGGTTGAATACCCCGTCCTCTTCCTCGTGAGTGGGGGGGATGTTGATAATCCCTTCTCGGTGTAAATTGATTCCCTCTCTCCCAATGACGATCGCCTAAAAAAGAATCCGATGAAAAGGGTCGTTCATCATATAAAGCTTGATATCTATTGGAAGTTGGGACTTCCCATCCTCCATTTCTATACGGTCTACCTGGAGAGTGTAAATAATCTCTATTGATGTTTCTACGATTATTCCCTCTTGTTCGGAGCGAACCCCCTCTTCCTCTAGAAACAGTAGGTCTAGGGGTCACCTTTATCCATTTATGTTCAGAGACAGGTTTCCTTGCTATTTCTGTTTCATTCCTAGGCTAATCTCTATTATTTATCCTAGTTTGTTCAGGTCCCTTACTGTGTTTAATTAAATGGGGTCCTTCGTTTGTTTGTGCGCTGTCTGGATCCTGCCATACAAACACTTTTTTATTTCTAAAATCCTGTGAGTCTCGTTTGAACTTTTTCACTTTTTTCTTTTGGGTGTCCGAGTCTACTTTTTCTAATTTCTTTTTGATCATTGTATTACATTCTTTCACTTCTTTACATTCTTTAATAGGCTCTAGTTTATCTTGGATGATTTTAATTTTCTCATATATTCTTTCTAGTTTAATTTTCTTCCTTTTGAACACCAATATCTGTAATTCTTTCCCAGCCCTAAGGAAGAACTCACTCCATTCATCCACAAAGGCGGGATCATCCAACCCATCCTGAGGGGCCACATCCCATCTCATACTTCTAAAGATGAGTCCCTTTTTCAGGTAATGATCAAAAGTGAAAACGTCCCACCACGTTTTCACCTGTTTCTCTAGTAAATGTTCCAATCTTTTCAAAAGGATCGAGCAATCAGTGTCAATATTCATCTCAGATGTATCTGAGGTGAACACTGCCCCTCTATCCATTTGTCTATTTAATAGAAAATTGATTCCTTCCATGGCCGCAAGTATGATCCAAAAAATTATAACAAACCAGTATAGAGATAATAACCAAAACCCTCAACACATGAATATATCTCTAATACCTGCGCCTTGTACCCAAATTCTCTGAAGTGTAAATACCTAGCTGCTACTGTAATTAAATATATTAGCAAATAACCATAGGTCAAATCATTCAGAATTAGCCATAAATGAATTCACGTATGCAGTAGCGCTCATATAGACAAAAGCAAGTCCACAGTGTAAATAGTTTTTCTCAGTCCACCATCAACATGTTGCTCAGAGGAAATAGCTGATCTATAGGAGACAGTCCACCTCGTGAATAGGCACAAGAACAGTGATTCCCTTCACCCGTGGATGGACTCTTACCAGTGGTATATGCCTGTCACTCTCGTGCTCAGACGAACTCGCTTCTTGTGCTTTTAATGCACGTCTCGACTTTAGATCACTGATCCTCTCCGTTATTGTCTTATGTTCCTCATGAAGTCATAAATAAGAGAGAAAGAGATATAGAGCCGCAATAGCGTGATATCGTTTCAACTTGTTTAATTGTAACATTTTGCAGATATGAACACCAATAGCGTAATATTGTTTCAACTTGTTTATTTGTAACGCTTTGCAGATATTAAAATACCAAAAACACACCACCAGGGGTCCCACCCCCTTAGGTATTCCCCTTACCGGCAGTATGAAGTAAAACAGCTTCAAAAGAGATCCTGGGATTTGAGACAGACCTCAGCTGATTCCGGAGCTTGTTCAGACACCGTTCCCCGTTTGCCGCTTTAGTCCCGACCAGCAGGACATGTCAAACAATCAGGGGCGCCTCCGTCCTGTCCTTGTGGTCACCACCACACAGCCACAGCCTCAGACGCGTTTCATCTATCCAGACTTCTACCTGTCAGTGGCTGTGCGGTAGTGCCATTACATACTTGACTTCCCCCTCCCCCTTCACTACAGCCGCATACATCCGGTGTCTCGTTCAGCTGGAATCAAGCGGCATCCGACTCTCACAATACCAGTGTGTTGCAACATAAATGATCCTATTTGACTAGAACCACGTTAACTATTTGTTTTGCAGTTCACATCAGGTATATTATAAGGGGAGGGAGATCTTAAGCATATTGCACAGTATATGTATATGCACATATACTGTGCAATATGCTTAAGATCTCCCTCCCCTTATAATATACCTGATGTGAACTGCATAACAAATAGTTAACGTGGTTCTAGTCAAATAGGATAATTTATGTTGCAACACACTGGTATTGTGAGAGGCGGATGCCGCTTGATTCCAGCTGAACGAGACACCGGATGTATGCGGCTGTAGTGAAGGGGGAGGGGGAAGTCAAGTATGTAATGGCGCTACCGCACCGCACAGCCACTCACAGGTAGAAGTCTGGATAGACGAAACGCGTGTGAGGCTGTGGCTGTGCGGTGGTGACCACAAGGACAGGACGGAGGCGCCCCTGATTGTTTGACATGTCCTGCTGGTCGGGACTAAAGCGGCAAACGGGGAACGGTGTCTGAACAAGCTCTGGAATCAGCCGACGTCTGTCTCAGATCCCAGGATCTCTTTTGAAGCTGTTTTACTTCATACTGCCGGTAAGGGGAATACCTAAGGGGGTGTGACCCCTGGTGGTGTGTTTTTGGTATTTTAATATCTGCAAAGTGTTACAAATAAACAAGTTGAAACAATATTACGCTATTGGTGTTCATATCTGCAAAGTGTTACAATTAAACAAGTTGAAACGATATCACGCTATTGCGGCTCTATATCTCTTTCTCTCTTATTTATGACTTCATGAGGAACATAAGACAATAACGGAGAGGATCAGTGATCTAAAGTCGAGAAGTGCATTAAAAGCACAAGAAGCGAGTTCGCCTGAGCACGAGAGTGACAGGCATATACCACTGGTAAGAGGTGAAGGGAATCACTGTTCTTGTGCCTATTCACGAGGTGGACTGTCTCCTATAGATCAGCTATTTCCTCTGAACAACATGTTGATGGTGGACTGAGAAAAACTATTTACACTGTGGACTTGCTTTTGTCTATATGAGCGCTACTGCATATGTGAATTAATTTATGGCTAATTCTGAATGATTTGACCTATGGTTGTTTGCTAATATATTTAATTACAGTAGCAGCTAGGTATTTACACTTCAGAGAATTTTGGGTACAAGGCGCAGGTATTAGAGATATATTCATGTGTTGAGGGTTTTGGTTATTATCTCTATACTGGTTTGTTATAATGTTTGTCTTGTCCCTGGTTGTGGGGTACACCAAGAGTCAATGTCAAAATTTTGTCGGCAGGCCCAGATTCCTGCGCAAATATGTTTGCAGTCACCCCTAGCAACAGCGAGGAAATACCCTGCAGGGGGTGCTAAGGAGTTTGGAAAGGCTGCTGCAGTTCCATCCTGTGGCCACCAGGGAAAGTTGGCCAGTAAGAGGACTGCTTCATGAAACAGCATACTCAATTGAAGATGTTGACACCTACTACTGTGATGGGTAATACTATCTGTAATGAAATGTTGACTGGAACCACTGATTTCATGCTGGAAAAGACTGGTTACGAGACTGTCCATGGTGATGTGAGAGTGACCCCAGTTAATGGGGACACTGAATATGCTTTAAAGAGTGACTTTTCCCTGTGCAGTACTCTGTACAGTGGGGAGGCAGGGGTTAAAGTCAAATTTGCACCTGTGTGTGCAGCTCAAGAGGGAAATAATGATGTGTCTCATGTCGGTCAGTCTCAAGTTGATAGTGAGCTGGAACAGGTCTGCTGCTATTGAGTGGAGTAAGGCTGGGTTCACACTATCCGACAAAAAAACGGTCCGACTTTGATCCTACTTTGCTGTGCGATTTACGGTCCTACATAGGGTCAAAGTCGGACCGTTTGTCTGTGAACAGGGATCCGACTTTGATCCCGACAATGCCAGGCACTTTGTGCTCTGGGGATCATGAAGGGGAACTCCACGCCAAATTAAAAAAAAAAAAACTGGCATGGGGTCCCCCTCCAGGAGCATACCAGGCCCTTTGGTCTGGTATGGATTTTAAGGGGAACCCCCATGCCGAAAAAAGGGCGTGGGGTCCCCCCCACAATCCATACCAGACCCTTATCCGAGCACGCAGCCCGGGAGGCCAGGAAAGGGGGTGGGGACGAGCGAGTGCCCCCCCTCCTGGACCATACCAGGCCGCGTGCCCTCAACATGGGGAGTATGGGTGCTTTGGGGCAGGGGATGCTCTGCGCCCCCCACCCAAAAGCACCTTGTCCCCATGTTGATGAGGACAAGGGCCTCTTCCCGACAACCCTGGCCGGTGGTTGTCGGGGTCTGCGGGCGGGGACTTATCAGAATCTGGAAGCCCCCTTTAACAAGGGGGCCCCCAGATGCCAGCCCCCCACCCTATGTAAATGAGTATGGGGTACATCGTACCCCTACCCATTTACCTGGAAAGAAATAAGTACAAAAAAACACACAGCTATTTAAAATATTTTATTAAATCTGCTCCAGCGGTCTTCTCCCCTCTCTGGCTCTTCTTTCTTCGGCTCTTTTGCGGGGTCTTTCATCTTCTGAGGGGTCTTCTTTCTTCTCCTTCTCTGCGGCGTCTTCTGCTCTTTTGCCGGTCTTCTCCACTGTCCCCTTCCCTCTGTTCTTCCTCTGTTCTTCTTCTTCTTCTTCCCATGTTGACACGACGGGATCTCCTTCACGAATGCCCTCTCCGCTGTGTGCTGTGCCTTATATTGGCATGGGGCGTGGCCACCAGATGACATCACCTGGAGGCCCCGCCCCATATGAAGTCACATCCTGGGGGCGGAGCTGTGACCTCATATGGGGCGGGCCTCCAGGTGATGTCATCTGGTGGCCACGCCCCATGCCAATATAAGGCACAGCACACAGCGGAGAGGGCATTCTTGAAGGAGATCCCGTCGTGTCAACATGGGAAGAAGAAGAAGAAGAACAGAGGAAGAACAAAGGGAAGGGGACAGCGGAGAAGACCGGCAAAAGAGCAGAAGATGCCGCAGAGAAGGAGAAGAAAGAAGACCCCTCAGAAGATGAAAGACCCCGCAAAAGAGCCGAAGAAAGAAGAGCCAGAGAGGGGAGAAGACCGCCAGAGCAGATTTAATAAAATATTTTAAAAAGCTGTGTGTTTTTTTGTACATATTTCTTACCAGGTAAATGGGTAGGGGTACGATGTACCCCATACTCATTTACATAGGGTGGGGGCTGGCATCTGGGGGCCCCCTTGTTAAAGGGGGCTTCCAGATTCTGATAAGTCCCCGCCCGCAGACCCCGACAACCACCGGCCAGGGTTGTCGGGAAGAGGCCCTTGTCCTCATCAACATGGGGACAAGGTGCTTTGGGGTGGGGGGCGCAGAGCCCCCCCTGCCCCAAAGCACCCATACTCCCCATGTTGAGGGCACGCGGCCTGGTATGGTCCAGGAGGGGGGGCACTCGCTTGTCCCCACCCCCTTTCCTGTCCTCCCGGGCTGCGTGCTCGGATAAGGGTGTGGTAAGGTATTGGGGGGGGACCCCACGCCGTTTTTTGGCATGGGGGTTCCCCTTAAAATCCATACCAGACCAAAGGGCCTGGTATGCTCCTGGAGGGGGACCCCATGCCAGTTTTTTTTTAAATTTGGCATGGAGTTCCCCTTCATTCTCCCCAGAGCACAAGTCGCATGCCAAAGTCGGATCAGTGAAGACACTGATACGACTTTAATCCGACTTCAATGCTTTTCAATGGGCTGAAGTAGGATCAAAGTCGGACAAAAGTAGTACAGGAACCTTTTTCAAAGTCGGTGGATAGAGTAATTCGTAGTGTAATAGTCGTAATCCGACCCAAGTGTGATCAGGCTAAGAGCCTGGATGTACTCCTCGTGTGCAACGTAATGCAGTGTTTTTGTTACTAAAGGATCCTCTCGGCAGAATTGACGAGGCTAAACACAAAAAGTTTCGGCCTGGCTGAAACTTTTTCCAAGGACATGATGAAAACAGGCTGAAACTAGGATGAAGTCGGGTAACTTTTCGTAACTTCAGCCTAATTTCAGCATAGTCACAGAAGTGACTAGGCTGAAACCGTACGCTGAACACGAGACCCCTCTTACTTCCCCTTGAGGTACGGTTTAAATTTTTTTT
>BLSH010324793.1:61910-80517 GCA_018402905.1 Glandirana rugosa | reverse complement strand
GCAGAATGTATTTTGGGGTGTCATTTTTGCCATGTACATGCTATGTGTTGGAAATACCTTGTAAATGGACAACTTTGTGTAAAAATAAATGCGTTTTTATTTTTTTCACACATTTTCCAAAAACTTCTGGAAAAAAAATGAACCGTTCAAAAGACTCATTATGCCTCATAGATTATACGCTGGGGTGTTAGCTTTCCAAAATGGGCGTTTCCATTGTCCTGGTGCTCCAGGGCCTTCAGAATTGCAATAGGTGGTTGAGAAATGAGATGTGTAATTTATGCTTCTAAAACGCCTGAAGGTGCTAGTTCAATGTTGGGCCTCTGTATGTGGTCAGGCTGTATAAAAGTCTTACACATGTGGTATCGCCATACTCAGGAGGAGTAGTAGAATGCATTTTGGGGTGTCATTTTTAATTTGTAAATGCTATGTGTTGGAAATACCTTATAAATGGCCACTTTGTGTAAATAAAAAATGTGTTTTCATTTTTTTCCTCACATTTTCCAAAAACTTCTGGAAAAAAATGAACCGTTCAAAAGACTCATTATGCCTCATGGATTATACGTTGGGGTGTTAGCTTTCCAAAATGGGGTCATTTTGTGGGCGTTTCCATTGTCCTGGTGCTCCAGGGCCTTCAGAAATACAATAGGTGGTTGAGAAATGAGATGTGTAATTTATGCTTCTGAAACGCCTGAAGGTGCTAGTTCAATGTTGGGCCTCTGTATGTGGCCAGGCTGTAAAAATGTCCCACATATGTGGTATCGCCATACTCAGGAGGAGTAGTAGAATGTGTTTTGGGGTGTAATTTGAGGTATGCATATGCCATGTGAGAGAAATAACCTGTTACAATGACAATTTTGTTGAAAAAAATAAATAAATAAATAAAATCTTAATTTTGCAAAGAATTGTGGGAAAAAATGACAACTTCATAAACCTCACCATGCCACTTACTAGATACCTTGGAATGTCTACTTTTTAAAAGGGGGTCATTTGGGGGGTATTTGTACTTTGCTGACTTGTTAGGATCTCAAGAAATGAGATAGGCCGTCAGTACATCAGGTGTGATCAATTTTCAGTGATTTGCACCATAGGTTGTAGACTCTCTAACTTTAACAAAGACCAAATAATATACACTAATTTGGGTCATTTTTACCAAAGATATGTAACATTATAAATTGTGGCCAAAATTTATGAAGATAAATTACTAGAGTTGAGCGAACCCGGACTGTAAAGTTCGGGTCCTTACCAAACTTTGGGGTGTCCGGGACCCGGACCCGAACATTTAAAAAAAAGTCCAGGTTCGAGTTCGGGGTTCTGGTATTTGATTCCATGTGTTGAATAGCTGCCAAGGGCAGTCAATCAACAAGTGTTTCACTGGTTTGCCCTTAGAAGCCATCATAGCCATGCCTACTAATGGCATGGCTGTGATTGGCCAGTGCATCATGTGACACAGCTTCTATATGGGGCTGGAGTCACCGTGCTGCATGTCATATGCTCTCAGGATAGTTTAGGGAGAGGATGCTGCTGGCTCTGTGAGGGACAGATTGCAAATATTATAGAACATCTCATCCTGCATTACTGAACGATCTGATTGTGAACTAGGTAGAGATACTAGTACTGCTGCTTTGAGGGACAGATTGCAGACCTCATCCTGCTACACAGAACGATCTGACTGGACTAGGTAGAGTCTGTTGCTTTAAGGGAAAGATTATTGTTCTAAAATTATCTCCAAGTTCTATAGGGAAAGTTTCTTCCAGCTGTTGCTTAGAGGAACAGATTATTGTTCTAAAATCATCTCCTAGTGCTATAGGGAGAGGTTCCTGCTGTTGCTTAAAGGGACAGATTATTGTTTCTTGCACAAAATTAAAAAGTGCATCTACATTGCTGGTTTAAAAAAAAAATTCTAAAAACTACATTTGCGTCCATCGGTGCATTTCTTGCACAAAAATAAAAAAAACAGTGTTGGCTACCTCCTCCTCCTCCACCGCCACTTTCGCCGCCTCCTCAACCTCCAACTCCACATCCACCTCCATTTTTTATTTTTTTATGTGATTTTAGCTTAAAAATTATTTTAAGTTATTTCCCTATCCCCATTTCTTTGTAGGGCACCTGTCAGACTCTTACCCCCATTGTCCTTCCTTTTGCAGACCTCTAGGACTTGCCAGGACTTTGTTACAGCCATTTTTGTGCCTAAAAGTTCAGGTCCCCATTGACTTCAATGGGGTTCGGGGTCCGGGACAAAGTTCGGGTCAAGTCCGGTCCCGAACCCGGACTTTTTCCCGAAGTTCGGCCGAACCTGCAGAACCCGAACTTCCAGAGGTTCGATCATCTCTATAAACTACTAATTTGCAAAATTTTATAACAAAAACAAAGAAAAATGCGTTTTTTTAAAACATTTTCTGTCTTTTTTAATTAAAAAAATAAAAAACCCAGCGGTGATTAAATACCACCAAAAGAAAGCTCTATTTGTGTGAACAATTTCATATGGGTACAGTGTTGCATGATTGAGTAATTGTCATTCAAAGTATGAGCGCACTGAAAGCTGAAAATTGGTCTGGGCAGGAGGGGGGTTTAAGTGCCCAGTAAGCAAGTGGTTAAACAAAAGTGATATGTGCAATGTGTCTGCTGTGGAGCCACTCTGTCCCTCTGGGTCCCTTGGTGCAGTACCGTGTGGTACCTCCTGAGGGGAGCCCAGAGATAACAGACTGGGACAGGTAGGCCAGAGATTTGTTGGCTTTATTGGAAAAGGCCTCTGTTGGTAAAATTGGGGCTGACACGATTTCTGTGGTGCTGAATGGAGGGACTGCAGACAGGGCCAGATTAAGAGCATCATGAGCCTGGTGTTGAGGATTGGTGGGCATTTTCTGGGAATAAATAAAATGAAAACACAAACAATTTTTGTTAAAATAAATAAATTATTAAAACAAATTAAATTAAATAGAGATGGGGTAAGGGTGGATGAGAGAGGGGGGTGAGAGAGAGGAGTGTAAGAAACGGGGGAGAGACTGGGTGCCTCTGGGTAGCTTAAGTAAAGTAGTAATGTGGCTCTTGTAGCGTGCCATGGCAAACTGTGGGTGGGGCCACAATGGGGTAAGAGTGGGAGGGGCTTAAAGGGGCATAGTTAAACAAAATAAAGTAATTCTTGTAATCAGTATATAAAATATACTGAAATTGCCATCCTGCAAGCCAGAATCTCAGGTACATATACAAACCTCAGCACAATCATAATTTTAAAAATGAAACACTGCCATTACTTAATGATTTTATGTACACTAGAAATAGAGAGCTAACACTCCAAACTGTAATCCTTTCTCTGTTACCTCTGGACATCCCCCTTCCCCCATCTGCTCACCTTTGCAGTACAGACTGATGGCAGACTCAGTGACAGTGGCAGGCAGGCCATGTTTACATCGCCAATGTAAGCAGCATTCAGCAGTGGTAATGATATACCTATGAAAATGCCCCTCGATTTACACATCAATGCCACCTGCCACCAGTGCTTGGACAAGGCCATCCAGTGCCCAAGGCATAGATACCAAGCTGCCCCCCCCAATACACACACCATAGGGAAAGGGGAAAGGTTGGCAAGTGGGTGTTGGGGTAGGTAAGGTGGAGTGTATGAGGTGCAAGGTAGGTGATGTGACCTGGAGGGTGAGAGATGCATGGCACAAATGCAGTGTAATGAAACAGGGTGGGGGGGAGATGGATAGGAGGGAAGTTCTGGAAAAGGTAATAGATGGGTAGGATGGAGGTAGCATAAGGAGGAGGAGAGGTTTGCATTCAGAGGTGCTGTGATCTGTAAAGTAGTTGGTAGAGTGGCACAGTGACCAGAGAGAGGTGGATGGGAGATGTTGTAAGTGTGTAGAGAAGGTGAGTTGGTATGGGGGGTTATGTGGCAGGGAGTCGCTGTGACTAGGAGAGGGGGTGGACTAGCTTCCTCCAGAGGTATATTTTACAATGTTATCACTAGCTTCCTCCAGAGGTATATTTTACAATGTTAGCACTAGCTTCCTCCAGAGGTATATTTTACAATGTTACCACTAGCTTCCACTAGCTTCTTCCAGAGGTATATATTTTTTTTTTAAGCTTAATAATTTTTATTGTAGTTAAGGGTTACAACAGTATGCATAGTTCTTTACATATTAAGAGTACACATCTTAGGCCTGATGGATTGACACGCAATCAATTTCAATTACTTCAGGAGGGATAGGAGGAGACTGGACGTATGTTGACGTTGCCCGGGCACCGCCCCCTCCTTCGCCGCACCTGACTGTGCTCGAGCGCACCACGCTCCACGCTCTACCCTCCATGCTCCACGCCGGCCCAGGGAGAAGCGACAGGCTGAGTCCCCGGTGAGAGAGGAGACCAGCAGCTGATAGGAAGTGGAGGAGCGCTGGATAGGGGAGAGTGGACATAGGTTGGTGTTGTGTGAGCACCACCTCCCCCTTCGCCGCACCTGACTGGGCTTGAGCGCACTGCACTCCATGCTCTATCCTCCATGCCGGCCCAGGGAGAAGCGGCAGTCTGAATCTCCGGTAAGAGAGAGCGCCGAACAGGGAGCGGTACAGATCTGTGTGATCGGAGGTTGTGGGGCGCTAAGATAGCAGGACCCCCCTAGAGTAACCACCGCAACAGCCTGTACCCACCGGCAGATACAGCACTGGGCAACCTGGACGACTAAAAGGAGAGCTATGAGGAGAGAGAGATGCTCCCCATTTTGCAGCATTAAGACTTCTCCCCTATAAGAGCCCAGAACAAAGGCACAAAAGTAAAGAGAGACCCGAAAGGAGGACGAACAACAAGACGACGGAGTGGTAGCTATAAAAACTGTGTCTGAATGTCCATTGACTGAACCGTGTTTTATCTTATACGTTGAAAGGGAAAGTGGAAAGACGAAATAAGATGCTATATTGAAGCCCCCCTTTTACATGCACCTCTTTTTTTTTCCCTGAATTTCTGCTACCTCTTCTACTGCGGTTCTGAAAAATGTTAGATTAATGGAACGCTGGGGTATATTGATATCTAGAGTCACAGTCTGTTAAAGGTGGGGAGAAGAAGGTGTATAGTGGATATCTAAGATAAATAAAGACCCCTGAAGCTCTGGCAGATAATCGCAAGAAATAGAAATGAAGGGTAAAACAAATAAAAGTGGACCCAATAAAAGTGTGCAACCTGCAGGTAGCCCGGTGGGGATCCAGCGTAATATGACAGCAGAAACAAGCATGCAGGAATCCCAGGGAAGCCCTACAGGGGAAAGGGAGGAAGGAGGGTCCATGGGGGGCCTGGAGTACCAACACTGAAGCAGGGTAATATGGTTGGCACACCCCCTGGAAGTAGTAAGGCTCAAACTTCAAAAATCCAGAAAACCCAAATCAGCGAACAGAAGAAAAAAGGAGGGGCAGGCCAGACAATCATGCCAGAGAAGGCAGTGAAGCCAGGTGAGACCCAGGTCAGTGCTTCCCAAATAAAAGAAATGTTAACGGAGACATTGGCGAAGGTGGAAGTGTCCCTGAAAACAGACATAGCAGCGGTCAGAGGGGATATAGGCCATGTCCTACAAAGAGTGGAGGAAATGGAAGAAAGGTTAGATGTACATGACCGGAGATGGGAAGAACTGGATAAGGAAGTGAGAGAATTACAGAGGATAAACAGAGATATGGCATACAAAATGGAGGACCAAGAGAATAGGAGCCGCCGGAAGAACCTACGGCTGAGGGGTCTGCCAGACAAATACAAAGATGAAGCATTAGCGGTGGTGCTGAAGGAGCTCTTTAATCCAATATTGGGAAGGGAAGCAGCGGAGTAGATAAAGATAGACAGAGCTCACAGGATCAGCACATTCCAAACTAGAGGAAATGAGGCTCCCCGGGATGTAATAGTGAGATTTCATTACGCAGACGAAAAAGCAAGGATCCTAGGGAAAACCCGTAAGATGGAAAAAATAATGTATGAGGAAACAGAGCTTCTGATATACTCGGACCTCTCCCAGGAGACATTGGCAAGGAGGAAAACTCTAAAACCCTTGACAGAACATATGAGGAAGCTGAATATAATTTACTGGTGGGGGTTCCCAGCATGTTTAAAAGGGAGGAGAGATGGGCGAACAGCAAGACTGAGGTTCCCCGAGGACTTGAAAGAGTTCTGTGAGAGACTGGAGATTCAACCTCCACCTTTATCGGGACAGGACGAGAGGGCTCCCAACGGAATAGGGAGACCAGATGGAAGAAGATGGACTCGACAAGGGGGGAGGCGAGGAGTGGGAGGAGAGGAGTAGAGGGGAGCGAGAGGTCAAATTACCCTATAGTAGAAAGAAAGAAAAACAGCCTAATACCCAATCCACAGTATAGTCCAATATGTATAACACAGAGGCTGCGCTAATGAAATGACAGAAATTAAAAATTGTGTGTGAAGGATCTTAGGGGCCAGCAAGCAAATCTTCCTTCTCCCAATCTGCTGGTTATCACAACACCCGAGTGTCACATGCAGCAAACGTTGTCCACCACCAGTAGGTAATGCGCTTACCAGATGATCGATATCAGCTCGCCATATAACATTGGTGTAAAGACCCTCTCCTGGTAATCTGCTGAATGATTGACACCACCCGTAGATCTGGCTCCAACACCATTCCTCCCCCGCTAAGCTCGAGCGGTCTCAGAGTGCCTCAATTAGCTCAAGGAAGAAAAGGGAGCCAAGATAGCCAAGTACCGTTTTGACAGTTTTAATGTTAGCAATAATAAGAACAACTCACATGGAATGAAGATATCGTGCAGATAAAAGCCGGCATACAATAACAGCAAGGTGACGTCAGCGCGCCCTCCCGACGTACGTTTTGTCCTACACAGGCGTCGTCATGGGGATAGGGCGCACACGCTGACCGTCACCATTTAAATAGACTCCCTTCACTCCACCTGAAGTGAGGGCAAAAGACGCAATCCGCCATCTTGAAATAGGTGGAAGTAGAAGATACTAAATCTCCATTTCCACTCTAAGGTCAATCCAGAGCTTCGTTATGGAGTACCCAAAAATCATCCACATAGGATGGATAAAACATACTAAAAAAATATTAAAATTACCTATAATAAAAAGTTTTTGGGGGTAACATAAATCAACCAAGCCCCAATAAATAACAGGAGCTATGCGATTAGGAAAAACTAAAAATACTATGAATGGATATTAAATAGTTTTAATGAATCAAAATTGGCTTCAGATTACTCCAAAATCTAAAACTACAGTTTTATATTCAAAACTCTCTCTTGTACCCTCATATCGAGTGTAGTTCACAGATGGGAGAACTCACAAAGGGGAAAAACCCCCACATATGTTACAACAAATAAACCATCCCTAATGGTAACCACCTCAATGAATATAGTGGGTATTAGGCTTAATCTATAGGGTAACCACACAGATGCCCCATATCTTGACCCGAATCAAGGGTCAACATGTAATCAAATACCAACTCTCGGTCCCAGTTAAGGGCAAATCGGGCACAAATGGGGTCTCCCCAAGTCACCTAACCCCCTACTCCAAACAAATATCCCATGGGTCATAATCGAGAGGAAGGTATGTACTAAGGGGGACCCACGCTAGAAGATTCAGTTACATAGAGTGCCCCCACCTATACCGTAAGACCCTCACTGGAAAATATCTGGTTTAATGAATTGTCAATAAAAGCATTGATATCAGTGTTTATGTTAAGTCCAAAAGGTGTGTAGGTCTTAATCCTATGTACCCAAGCCATCTCCATTCTGGAAATTCTCCTAACCAGGGAACTCCCTCTCCAATGGGCCTGATATTTGTCAATGCCCAGAAAGAGTGTTCTAGAAGGATCCCTATTGTGGCATAATTTATAGTGTTGGGATACAGAATGATTCTTGAACCCTGAAATGATGTTAGTGATATGTTCATTTAGTCTCACTACAAGGGGGCGTTTAGTCCTACCCACATATTGGAGCCCACAAGGGCATTGGAGTAAGTACACTACCCCCTTAGTATTACAGGTAATAAATGGTTTAATCACAAATGATGTAGACCTACTAGTCGATGTAAAATTCATCGTCCTGCGTTGAGTAATACTATTAAATGAACACACCCTACACTTGCCACATTTGAAGAAGCCTGTCAGTTGTTGAAAGAACATGGGTTTATATAGAGGAGGGTCTATAACATTAGGGGCTACCCTATTTCTCAAAGAGGGGGCACCTCTGAATACCACTGAGGGTTTTACAGGCAGGCTATCCTTCAATACCCGGTCATTAGTTAGAATGTGCCAGTGTTTGGCCACAATTTGTTTGATTTTCTTAGCTTGACCTGAATATGTGGTGATGAAAGGTATCTTAGGTATATTATCACCTGGCGATGACCCCCTGTTAGATTTCCCCCTTAGTAACTCATTACGATCCATATTAGTGACCTCAGATAAATGGACTCGTAAACTGTCCTCAGTATACCCCTTCTCCAGGAACCTATTCGTTAGAATTTTGGCCTGTTCATGAAAATCATCAATATGGGTACAGTTCCGTTGCAATCTCATGTATTGGCTTTTCGGTATCCCCCCAAGCCAGGGTGGGTGGTGACAACTCGTTCGGGGGATAAAGGAATTTCTATCCGATGTTTTGAAGAAAGTAGACGTAATTAAAGATCCCCCCCCTCTTCTCGATCTTCAAGAAGTTCAGTCCCCTAAGATCCTTCACACACAATTTTTAATTTCTGTCATTTCATTAGCGCAGCCTCTGTGTTATACAAATTACCCTATAACCCATGCAGATGTAGGAGACCATAGGAGCTTAGTAAGGGGAACGGGGTGATGGAACCAGCAAAGGGGGGGAGGGAGGGCCCGGGTAACTTCTCTAAGAGGTGTGGGTAAGGGAATACGAGTGGTACAGCACTCGGAGACCCACACAAGGAATAGAACGGAGAAGCCCGTTTAACGAGAGAGGAGGGAGGGGGGGGAGGGGGTAGATGGGTAGAAATGGGATTAAAGAGAAGTAACGATTGCCAGATTGTACTTTGGAGGAGCGAGATAAAAACCATACGTTGAACCCATGGAGACCATAAAAGTATTAACATATAATATCAGGGGGCTGAATACAACCGAGAAAAGATATAAGGTAAATAAAGAACTACAGTACCTGGGAGGTCAGGTGATATGCCTACAAGAGACCCATATAGCCCACTCCTCTGGCATTGACCTAAGGACAACTCCGTTTCCCAGTTGGTTTTACGGAGATTCGTTCTCGGGAAGGGCAAAGGGGGTGGCTATAGGGTTTAGCAGGGACGTAGTGTTTACGGTAAAGGATCAGTTGGCGGACCCAGATGGGAGGTATTTGTTTGTTAGGGGAAACCTGTGGAATACGGAGTGGACCTTTGCAAACATATACGCCCCCAATAAAGACCCCGAACTGTTCCTGAGAAGGACCCTGGGGAGACTGGCAGACTTTAAAAGAGGATATCTGGTGATAGCAGGGGACCTAAATCTGTGTATAGAGCCACATATAGATGCAACGGGGCATGGGAGACGAGGTAGTACCCGTAGACAAAACATAATTAGAAAATTCCTGAGGGAACATCAGCTGGTAGATGGATGGAGGCTGTGTAACCCGGAGAAAAGAGAGTATACATATTACTCTGCGGTACATGGATCATACTCCAGGCTGGACCATGTGCTAATAGAGCATGGAATGCTACCCATGTTGAGGGAAGCCAAAATTGGAGCCACCACAGTCTCGGACCACGCCCCGGGGTGGATCAGATTGGAGATAGGAGAGGAGGTACAGGGAGAAAAACTATGGAAGTTAAACGAGTCATTGATTCAGGACCCAAAGATAGTCGAGATCGTAGAAAAAGAGCTAGAAATCTTCTTTGAAATTAATGACGAGCCAGACATATAACGCTCTCTCCTGTGGGAGACCCATAAAGCTTATATTAGAGGGATTCTGATAAAGATAGGAACGGAAAAGAAGAGAGAAAGATTAAGGAGAATTGATTTATTATATAAAGAAATACAAGTTTTAGAAAAACAGGTCAAAGACTCAGGCCCCGGGGGGAAGTGGGAGTTAGCAGACTGGATGGAGAGAGATAGGAGGAGGATGACCCACTCAATAATGAGGGATAGGTATCAATGGGGGAATAAATCAGGTAAGTGGTTAGCAAGAAGGGTGAAGGAAAAAAAGAGCCGGATGTTTATCCCTAAAATAAAAATGGATGGGGGAAGGATGGCCAACTCATCCCCGGAGATAGCTGAGGTGTTACATGCCTATTATAGCCGTTTAAATAAGGTTAAAAGGAAAGAGGAGGGAGAAGAAGAGGGGTTGGCAGTTAGGGAATACTTGGAAACTCTAGATTTCGCTAAGGTCTCTGATGACGAGCTGAGCCATCTAGAGGAACCAGTATCAAAGGAGGAAATAAGAAAAGTAATAAACAACATGGCTTTAGGGAAGAGCCTGGGACCAGATGGGTACACGACTCTGTATTATAAAAAGTTCCAAAAGATCCTGATTCCTAAATTATGGGAATACTTTAATAAACTGGGGAGTTTTATAGGGAGAGAAAATGAGGGAGGAATCATTGTTGGCCTATATAACTCTCATATTAAAAGAAGACAAGGACCCGGCGCAACCAGAGAGCTACAGACCGATATCACTAATAAATACAGATATTAAATTTTTTTCAAAAATACTGGCGGAAAGATTAAAACTGATTCTCCCAAGATGGATCCATGAGGATCAATCGGGATTTGTAACGGGAAGAGAGGGCCGGGACAACTGCCTTAGATCGTTAATGACTATACAAACGGGAAGTGAGGACCCAGCCGTGCTCATGTCGGTAGATGCCGAAAAGGCCTTCGACAGAGTCGACTGGGGCTTCATGTGGGAAACGCTTAGATGCTTCGGAATGAAAGAAAAAATGATGAGGTGGATATCAACTATATATGCCCACCCGAGGGCAAGAGTAAGGGTAAATGGAAGATTGTCGCCAATATTGAAACTCTATAATGGTACGAGACAGGGGTGCCCTCTCTCCCCGATACTGTTTGTGATGACACTAGAACCCCTTTTGGAGCGAATTCAGAGGAATGACCGAATTAAGGGGATAAGGATCGGGGAGAGAGAGCACAAAATAGCAGCTTATGCGGACGATGTCCTGATGTATATTACGGAACCGCTCAACACGATGCCGAGAATAATGGAAGAAATAGAAAGGTATGGAAGGGTGGCGAATTTTAAGGTAAACGTGGCTAAAACAGAGATTTTGAATATCTCCTGCTCAAAAAAAGATCAGGAGGAGCTAGGAAAAAAATACCCCTTTAAATGGTGTCGGAAGGAATTGGGATATTTGGGAGTTAGGTTGACTCTGTCAGGGAGAAAGCTATACGAGACAAATTATCTAAAAAAACTTATAACTTAGTCCCAAAGAAACTTTGCCACAAGTATCAGCGCCCTGGATATATGATTTCACAAAATATACAAACATAAACAAACAAAGAATGTCTGAATAGATATAAATATAAATGTAAAGCTGCTACTTTCCAGTTCCAATGTTCAAATCGCAACCTGGTAATCAAAGCTGATAGTGACTAACAAATTGCAAGCAGCGCTAAACAGAGTCTTTCACAGTGTGAAGTCTTCCTTAATAGATGAAAGAAGTGTCCATCCACTAAAATTCAAATGTTTTGAAGTCCTGGCCACCACCACACCACGTGTGAAGATACTGGGAGGAAGGACCCCCCCAAAGTGGAAAAACTCACCAGATCTCACTGGAGACAAATTATCTGCCGCTATTAAACAAAATTAAAGAAGACTTAAATAGCCTGAAAAGGAAAAATCTTTCATGGACAGGAAGAATAGTGGCAGTGAAGATGTGTATACTCCCGAGACTGACATGCCTCTTCCAGATGATCCCAATACAAGTCCCAGGAGACTTCTTTAAAAAACTTAGAACAATAATTATGAAATATATATGGGCAAATAAACATCCCAGGATCTCCTATACAATACTGGTGAAGAGTAAAGAGGCAGGAGGATTAGCGGTACCAGACTTTAAAAAGTATTACCAGGCGGCAGTAATGGCGAGAACAGCAGAATGGATTCACAGTAAAGGAGAAAAATGTTGGGTAGACATGGAAAGAGCGCAGAGTGGGGTAGAATTAGAGAAGATGATCTGGATCCCAAAAAAATATGGGAAGTTAGATGGTAGCACAAATATAATGACAAAACATGCACTGAAGATATGGGATATAGTAAGTAAACAATACAATTGGCAGTATAACTCACAATTAATGTCACTAATAAACACAGATGCTTTCAAACCAGGGAAAGATGAAGGGATTTATTTTAAACATTGGGCAATGAAAGAGGAATTAAGTCTACAGGACATTTTGGTGGGGAATAGAATTTTCACTTATGAGGAGATTACAAAAGAATGGGGGAAAAAAACACTAGACAGATGGAGATACACACAGCTTCAGCACTTCACACAGACACTTCCACAACCGTTGAGGGGGAAAAGGGAAATGAGACCGATAGAGAAATTATTAAGTTCACCACAATGCACTAAACACGGTATGTCAAAGATATATAACATTTTGATAAATGAAGCGGAGTCAGGAACTCCACCCTACATTGTGAAGTGGGAGGAAGAACTAGGAAACATTCCGAAGGGTGAGGTGGGGAAAAAAAAGATTCTCAATCTGATTAGTTCTTCCGCAAGAGATCAGGGAACAAAGGAAATGAACTATAAGTTGATGGCAAGGTGGTACTTAGTGCCACAGAGGATGAGAAGGGTAGGAAGGGAAAACTCGCAGAACTGCTGGAGGGGATGTGAGAGAGTGGGAACCTTAGCACACTTATGGTGGGAATGCCCAAAGATGGTAAATTACTGGAAGGAGATTGTGGGGAAGATCAGGATCATCTCAGGAGTACAAGTTAAGGAAGAGCCATGGGAATGCTTATTCCACGCTACAAAAACTCCAATAAGACAGTATAAAAAGACGTTGGTGCCCTACTTTCTTAATGCAGCAAAGAACCTGGTACCGAGACTGTGGAGGACCCCAGAAGCCCCAACAATGAAGGAGTGGGTGGAAAGGACTGAATGGATAAGGACCATGGAGGAAACTATTCATATGGGCGATGACAACCTGGATAGGCATCAGAGTATATGGGGAAAATGGGCAGAATTCAAAAAATCAGACGAATACAAGTAAATCATGGAGAAATAGGAGAATAGGAACAAGGGAGGTCACCGAAGGGGGGGGGAAGGAATGAGAGGGATAGAGTGCACCCTAAAAATAGACAATGGTGCAAGAGGGGTAGAATATAATTTTGACTTCTGTGTTTTTAAATTGGAGTATAATTAAAAGAAAAGAAATAAAATAAAGATGAAAGTAATAATCCACAATGATGTGATGAGAGCCTAATACAGATACTTGAACATTGAGATGAAAATTATCTGGAAGGCACCCTGCTGAAGTGGAAAAAAAAAAAAAAAGAAAAAAAAAAGAGTACACATCTGGTTACTTTAGTGATCAACAAGGTATTCATGAGCGGTATAGTTTACATCTCAATAGAAATGCAGAATTATTTTCAATACCATGTGAGAAGATTGGTTACAAGTTATAAGCAATACGAGCTATTTTATGTACGGGTACTCAAAATATAACATCTTGCAAATAAGAAGGGAGGGAGGAGGGGGAGGGGGAGGAAGAGGGGACTTGCAAAGGTGAATCTATAGTTATATTACTCTTATCCAATTAATCTTGTGATGTTTTATATATTTGTGCATTTGGTACATTGAGTCCATAGGGCCCATTTTTTGAGGAATTTTGGGTAGGAGAGGTTGATTAGGGCAAACAATCTTTCCATGTCGTATTGGTGGTTGATCTCTGCTATGGTTTCTGTTACACTTGGAATGTCAGTAGATTTCCACTTTCTAGTAATGTTTATTTTTGCAGTGAATAAGGTGTGTATAATGATGTGTCTAGAAGAAGGGGGAAGTGAGTCCAATCCTATGTGTAGTAGTGCTATTTTTGGGTCCGGGCTAATAATGTGGCCTGTGATCTCCGCTATTAGTTTAAAAATTGTGTTCCAGTACGAAGTTAAAGATTTGCAGGACCACATTATGTGCATAAGGGATCCAAGGTCACCACATTTACGCCAACATTGGGGTTGGGTAGTAGGGTAGATCTTCGAGAGTTTTCTTGGTGTGAGGTACCACATATGTAGTATTTTTTATGTAAAATTCCCAATGGTTTGCGCATCTGGAGGTTTTGGCTGTATAGAGGAAGACCTTCTGCCAATTTTCGTCTGTTGTGTGGTGGTTTAGTGATGATTCACATTTTTCTAGGGATGAGGTTCTAGTTGGAAAAATTGTTTCGTTAATAATGTTATAAAAAAATGAAATTCCGTGTCCTCTGTAGGATGGGGTATTAAAGAACTGGCGTACTTTAGTTGGGATGGCGATTTCTACAGGGATCTCATGTGAGTGTAGATAGTGGTACATTCTTATATATGTGTAGAACTCGGGGGGTGGTAGGTTGTAGTTCTTTTGTAGGGTAGGAAATGGGATTAAGTTCCCTTTGTCGTAAAGCTGTTGGAGGTGATTGATGTTACATTGTGTCCATGGGGTGTTATTTAAGTCTGGAAGATTCTAGCGAGGACCAGATTTTTTCTTTAGAGGGGTGCCACCAGTAGTATAGTTGATCTAATAATGATGCTATGTATTATGTATGTAAATGCGGAAGAGCAGCGCCTCCTTTATTTAACGGTCTGTACAACAAATGAGACGCACATCTGGGGCGTTTTGATTCCCATATGTATTGGTTGATATGTTTTTGGGCAGTTAGGAAAAATGTTTTGGGAATGATGATGGGGAGAGTTCTAAAAAGGTACAGTATTTTAGGGAGTATAAACATTTTCACAATGGCTATATGGCCTAGTTTTGATACACCTTTGGAGCGTATTGAGTTTAAGTCCTTTGGAAGTGATTGTAAGATCAGTTTGTGGTTTAGGTCATATAATTGTGTGGTGAGTGGGGTCAGGTTGATCCCTAGATAGGGAATTGATTTGGAAGACCAGGAAAAAGCATACTTTTGCTGTAGGGTATTTTGGGTGTGGAGGGGTAGATGTAATTTAAGAATTTTTGATTTGGAAACGTTGAGTTTATAGTAGGATACTTGGGTATATTGGTCAAGAGCTTGTTGAACGGAGTGAAGGGATTGGATTGGGTTAGTAACTAGGATAATTATATCGTCAGCGAAGAGGCTGATTTTCTGTTCTGTATGGTTGTATGGTATGCCAGATATTTTCGGATCTGCTCTTATTTTGGATGCTAAGGGTTCTATTAGTAGTGCAAATATTATAGGGGAAAGAGGGCAGCCTTGGCGTGTGCCATTAATTATTTTGAATGGTTTAGATAGTAGGCCATCTGTTAGGACTCTCGCTGAGGGGGATGAATAGAGGGCCATAATGGCTTATTTTATCCAGCCTGTAAGTCCAAATTTTTGTAGAGTTTCTTGCAAGAATCCCCAGTGGATCCTGTCAAACGCCTTCTCTGCATCCAGGGAAAGGAACAGAGAAGGCGTTTTTTTGTATTGCAACTCATGTAGAAGGGATAGTAGTTTTCTTGTGGCGTCTGGGGCTTGTCGTCCGGGCACAAAGCCCACTTGGTCGGGGTGTATCAACATAGGGATCAGGGGTATAAGTCTTCTGGCTAATGTTTTATCATAGATCTTAATATCCGTATTGATAAGGGATATGTGTCTGTAATTCTGAACCTCCTGGGGATTCTTGCCAGGTTTAGGTATTGTAGTAATTATTGATTGTAATAACTCTGTAGGGAAGGAGCCAGAGGATGCAGCAAAATTGAAGAGGTCTGTGAGAAGGGGGGCCAGATCAGTTGGGAATTGTTTATAAAATTAATTAGTATATCCATCCTCACCTGGGGATTTGTGCAGTGGGAGGGTTCTTATAGTTTCTTCTATTTCCTGGGGAGTGAAGGGTTTAGATATGGATTGGATTTGGGTTTCTGTGAGAGAGGGTAGGTTGATAGTTTTTTTTTTAAACATTGGTTTTTTATTGGGTTTTTCAATAGTATAAAGTATAAAAGTACAAGGTGTGAAGTACCAAGTTACAAAAATATAAAGTTACAGAAATACGAAGTTACAAAAATACAAACTCCCGGGAATAGACATCTTCCAAGTTCGCATGACAGTATTTAAGAGATGCAAATTACACATTGAGAGTTATCACTTAGTAATTTGTTTTTGGTTCAGTTACAGAGGTCGCTATGCCGGGACATAGTATACAAGAGTTCTATTAACATTTCTAATAATAGAGTTTGTGTAGAGAAGAGAGAGAGGATATAGGAAGAAATGGAAGAAAGGAGAGAAACAGAGAGGGAAGAAACAGGGATAGACAAAAGGAAAACGCCAAGTACATTAGTGCAAAATATGGATCAGTGGACTCTTTCAGCATGTATATGACCAACTGGTTCTCAAATGAGTTCATTAAGCATCTATGAGCTGTTCCCTCCAGATCACCCAGTGTGTGTTGAATACTTTACGCTTTTCCAGATCATTAATTAATAATGATTCGTACTTATAGTGGGTGTGGACCAGGGTTAGTGCATCCGAGATATTCGGAGAGTTAATCGATTTCCAATTTCTGGTGATTAATGTTTTAGCTGCGAGAAATATGTGTGTAATAACAGCTCGGAAGTCTGGGGGGAAGCGCTCTATGCCCAGACCCAGAAGAGCCAGGGCAGGGTCTGGTTTTGTTAAGCATCCCGTGATGGAGGAGATTTTCCTAAAAATGCCGTTCCAGAAACTAGTAAGACTTTTACCCTTCCAAAAGATGTGTAAAATATTTCCAATCTCCCCACACCCCCTCCAGCAGAGAGGAGAGCCATTGTTAGAGAATTTGGACATTCTAAGAGGAGTAAGATACCATCTCAGTGTTAATTTTTGGTATGATTCCCAGTGGCCTATGCATTTTGAAGATTTGTAAGTTGTTATAGCGGCTCTTCTCCACTGGTAGGGCGTGAAGGAGTGGTCTAGCTTTGATTCCCACTTCATATGGTGTGTAGATTTGGCGAAGGACAGTTTCTGGTGGGGCACGTTATAGAACAAGAGAGATTTGGTTATATAAGTAATAGTCTGAATCCGGAAGAGCAAACTCTAGTATCAATTCTTGAAAAGATATTAATCTGTCTTTATTGTATAATTGGGAGATATGGGTAAGTCCCGGTGTGGTCCACCTCGAGAGGTTTAGATTAGGTATT
This sequence comes from Glandirana rugosa, assembly GCA_018402905.1. NCBI lineage: Eukaryota > Metazoa > Chordata > Amphibia > Anura > Ranidae > Glandirana > Glandirana rugosa. The sequence goes on along the minus strand of BLSH010324793.1, from coordinate 63,249 downwards.
ATTTCTGATAAAGTTCCTATGGGAACAGGGATTTCAATTAACTGGTTCGGGGAGACCGCTAGTCCATGGAGTCGCCTCCATGCAGTGATGGAGGCTTGTAAGGTTAGTGGAAGTCGATGGAGAGGGTGAGGTTTCCACATGTCCACTAGCAAAAAAGGTTATGAGGTTTTTGGAGGGTACCATCTCCTGTTCTACGGACCTCCAAGGGGCGGGGTCAGTCTGGTTGAACCATGCGCGGAGCTGAGTTAGCATCAACGCATGGTAGTAGTCTCCGATGTCAGTATACCCCATTCCTCCCGCAGTTCTATATTTGATTAGAATAGCTTTGGCACACCTGGGGCGTTTAGCTTGCCAGTCGTAATTTTTCAAGAGGTTGTCTAGTGTTTTCAAGTGGTTTGATTTAAGTGGTATGGGCAGTGTGCGAAATGGATATAGTATCTGCGGGAGTATTAGCATCTTGAATGATGCCAGCCGCCCTATCAAGGACAGTTCTGATTTAGCGTATTTCCCAACTCTTTAGTGATTTTATCGATTAAGGGTGGGAAGTTAGCATCTGCTAGTTTAGAGGGGTCATCCATTATTTGGATGCCTAGGTATGGGATGCTATGTTTTGCTCAGAAAAAAGAAAATGATGATGTTAGTTTGAGTTGGAGTTGTGGAGGTATTCCCAAACCCAGTATCAGGGACTTGGTGCAATTAACCTTGTAGTACGAGATGTGGCTGAAATCTTCTAGGGTGTTGTGGACGTGTAGTAAGGAGTTTTCCGGGGCCGAAATGAAGAGGATGATATCATCCGCGAATAAGTTGATATGGTGGGTAGAGTTATTTTTTAATGTTATACCAGTTATCTGTGGGTGGGACCTGATTCGTTCCACAAGGGGCTCTATGAGAAGGTTGAAGATGGAAGGAGAAAGGGGGCATCCCTGTCTCCTCTTATTGGTGATGTTGAAACACTTGGATAAGGCGTTGGAGGTGAACACTTGGGCGCATGGGGAAGAGTTGAGCGCTAGAATGGCCGATAGAATGTCTCCTTTAAGACCGTATTTTATTAAGACCTGCCTCATGTATCCCCAATGGATCCTGTTGAACGCCTTCTCCGCATCCAGGGAAAGGAGCAGAGAAGGAGTCCGACAGGTCCGCACATATTGGATCACATCTATAACTCTTCTGGTGGCATCAGAGGGTTGTCTGCCAGGTGTAAATCCTGACTGGTCTGGGTTAATGAGCTTAGGGAGGATTAACATGAGTCTGTGCGCTAAAATCGTTTTTAAAATCGCGTGTCTGAGTACAATTAGGAGGGATTCGAGTAATTGGGTCTGGTCAGTCCTAAATGTGGACC
>BLSH010324751.1:152585-165404 GCA_018402905.1 Glandirana rugosa | reverse complement strand
ACACGGAGAGATCATCCAGGGCTGGCTTAGCGTGGGACGAAGGGATCGTCGGTTCGTTCGTGGGAAAGAGCAAGTGCCCGAACGATGCTTCAGACAGAACGATCGGAGGAACGATCGAACGGGCGATTTCGGGCTCTTCCGTTCTAAGTCTAGATTTCGCCGGACTTGAAGTAGTTGGGGAGGGAGGAGGAGACAACTCACCCGAGGCGCCTGGAGGAGTGGAGGATCCATGTAGTTCCCTCGAGGGTGAGGAGAGAATTGTGGCTGTTTCTCCTGCTGTGGGAGCAGCGCCATCTTGGGTCCCCATGCGGCCTGGAGCTGGATAGAAATCTGTCAATTTCCTAGGAGCTTTGAAGTCTTTTCTTCTTTTGGACATTCCTGGAGGTGCTAAAAGAGATCAGGTATACGTGGAGTAGATGAAAGTCCCTTTGTCTGTCGAGGATCAGTCGTTTTTAGCCGTTTAGCACAGGAGCTGTGGAGTTAGGCAGCCATTCAGCAGTGTCATCAGGCCACGCCCCCTCCAGTTCATTTTTTTTTATTTAACCCACAGGCTGCATGAAAAAAAGAGCATTACAACATATGCCCAACAAGGACCAGAAACACATTAGTATGTTGCTGGTCTTTGAGTGGTTATACTGGCATGATGCCTGCAGGTATAGGTATCATCTAGGTACCTTTCAGCGGTCAGCTTTCATGCAAAAGCACTTTCCCTCCCGCTGTCCTCCATGGTTTTCTCGGGCTCTCCTGTCCCACCGGGGAACCCAAGAATGCAGCCGGTGGTTCTGACAGCTGACCATAGAGCTGATCAAAGACTAGAATGGCTCCAATCATCTCTATGGCCTAAGATACCGGAGGCTACGAGCATTTCATACAAAAAGTCCTTGTGCCGCGCTAAAATTTTCAGCGATTAAACAAACATAGTCTCTTGGTTTCTATGATAGGAAAGACCGACACCAGTTAGTGTGTGAAGATGGAATGACACACTACACCCCGTGCTCTCTCAATCTTCTTGCCAGATAGCTAGAAATCATGAGTCTTTTTAGTCACATTATCCAAAAGTCGGGAACACTCTCTCCAGGTATATAAAAAATGACAGCCACCCTGCAGAGATCGTTCTCATAACCAAGGTTCACCGAACAATTGTACCAATGGATAAAAGATAACAGAGGGAGCACAGATAGTGAAGCCAGTGTAAAAAAGTTTAATGATTAAAAGGAATTGCACTTACAAGCTTCCAAATGGTTTCACAGCTTATAGTGTCATCACAAAAAGCAATCTACACATAGGAGACATGAACGTGCCTGCTTGCAGCTGTACCACCTGACCGGTTTCACTCCAATGAGCATCGTCAGAGGCGCGGTCAGCTGCACAGGCACCAATAGGGTTTATAAAGGGGGCGGAATGTCATGTGTAACACGAAAAACCGGAGCTTCCTGTCTTTGGAGTGCATCACATGATCAACAGAGCACTCCAAGACCAGGAAATACTCCCCTGTACTAAAAAGGAAACGCATCACCACCCCAGATGCGCTATGAAAGCAGAATCAGGGGTTCATGAACATCAGAATTCAATATAACAGCAGAAGTACCTTGTTATACATCTAGAAGGCTTATACAGCGGCACTTCTGGACAGTGGAACACACCATGTGACCAGTGATGCACTCCAAACACAGGAAACAGCCCTATTCCACAATGCAGTGCAAAGGGAAGCTACATTGGGGAAACAATATACAGGCCCTAGGACTTCCAGTTTAACCTCCCTGGTGGTATGATTCTGTCTGGAATTTTGTTCCAAAAGCGGTACAATTATTTTGCATGAAAATTTGGCGTTTTATATTGTAGGCCTGTAATTCTTAGGAATAACTCACTTAAATCTGTCCAAACAAGAGTCTAGTAGACATCCTGGGTATGAAAAAGTTTGAAAAATGAAATCATAAATTATAATATAATAAATAACTAAAAATAAGCTCAGTTGCAGAATTGTCGCTATCGTCACTTTCAGTTGCTGATGATAAATTTCCCCACAAATCAGTATCACTCAATTCTGCAAATGATTCTTATTTACTATCGCTGTTTTCTAGCTGATCAAAAACCACTTTTGACGCAAAGGTACACTTTTTGGTTGCTATGGACATTCTCAAGTTTCCTGGCAGAAAGAATGACATTTATTATATAAAAGTGCATGCAGGGCTCTGGGCAAACCACTAGGGACAAAGGGGGTGTGAAATGTTTTCATACAGTAATGTAATCTGTAAGATTACAGTGTACTGTATGTGTACTGTGTGTTTTACTTTTTGAATTTCCCGCCGGTCTCCGTCCCCGTGCGACGCGACGCTCGCAGGGAACGGAGCCCGGCACACAGGAATCATCTGGCCGCGGGGAGACACGCTGACACCGCGGGAGGACATCGCTGGATCCAGGGGACAAGGTAAGAAACATTGCCTGGATCCAGCGATGCAATCCCGAGTGTGGCTCGGGGTTACCGCTCTTGGTACTGAAATTCCACCCCGAGCCACACTCGGGAATACCGCCAGGGAGGTTAAGAACCATGAAACCAGAACTTCCGATCTGTGGAGCACATCACATGACTGCTCCCAGACCAGGAAATAATCCTCAATAACAAAAAGAGCCCATATGTCATTCCAATGTGCTTTGAACACAATAACATGCTTCCACAAATGTGAAGTGAGCTATAAGATAAAAATATAACATAATATGTATATAAACAATCTTAAACCCAAAAATCAAAAAGGCATCTAATCCTTATGAGTCTGATGGGCTCTCAATGTCTGCGGCAGGGTAGCAGAACAGACATGATTCCACCGAATCCCATTTAAAGGGGAAGGGGCAATAAATATAAAAAGCGACCAATTTCCACTGAATCCCATTAAAGGGGAAGGGACAGCAAATATAAAAATATAAAAAACAACCAGTTAAATATAGCAGTTCATACTGTCTTCAGAGAACATGTTACATTCCCAATAATATATTTATAAGAATACAGTATTGATAAATCATAAAAGGAACCAGGACATACTTACTAAAACCACAAATTGATACTATAATACCCCAAAAAAATTATTATAAAAAACTTTTCTCAAAAAAAAACTTCTTAAAGAGATATACCTTAAATAAGGTGAGACCCAGGGTTCAGCTGTTGTTGATAAAACTGTTAACGTCCCAGTCTACATTCAGACCATACGGGATGTAACACTTAACCCTATGTATTCACCGGGTCTCCAAGCCAGAAAACTCCCACTTGATATTACTTCCCCTCCATTTCGGGGTGAACCTATCTATTGCTACAAAGGTGTCCCCGCAGGGTTCTTATCATGATGTTCCAAATAATGTTGGGAGACACTATACTTGGGGAAACCTTTCCTAATGTTGCCCACATACTCACTCAGTCTTACATTTATCGCCCTAGTGGTGCGACCAATGTATTGCAATCCGCAAGGACAGGTGAGCATGTAGACAACATTAAGAGAGGTGCAGGTGATAAAAGTGCCAATATCAAATGCTTTCGAAGTAGCGTGAGAACTAAACTGACACACTTTCCTCCGTTTATCAGCATTGAGTTTGCAGATCGCACACCTGCGACATGGATGGTAGCCCTTGGAGTCCTGAAAAAAGGAGACCCTGTGAGGCACATCAAGGATGTTGGGAGCAATCTGCAATCGCAAGGGAGGAACCCCTCTAAATATCAGTCGTGGCTGTTCCGGTAACAATGGACCCAACACCTTGTCATTCCTCAGCACTGACCAATGCTTCCTCATAATGCGTTTGAGGTCATTGTGTTGTCAGGAATAGGTGATGATAAAGGCAAAATCCGATGAGGTCTATACATCATCATCTCTTGATGTGGAAGGGCCATCAATCATCTGCTGTCTATCGATATTCAGCACATCAGAAATGGCCTTATCAAAGTCAGCCGCCAGGTATCCCTTCTCAAGAAACCTGGACTTGAGAACCTGAGCTTGTTGGAGAAATGTACTAACTAAGGAACAATTCCTCCTCAATTAGATTAACTGCCCCTTTGGAAATGCTTTAAGCCAAGTGGGGTGATGGCAGCTGTTCTGATCTATATAGCCATTTCGATCTGTGCTTTTGAAATAGGTGGAAGTGAGAAGCTTCCCCTCACTCACTTCAATGGACAGATCCAGGAAATTGCTCTTAACCTCACTGGCTTCATACTTTAAATGAATGCCAAGATCATTACCATTAAGGTCATCCATATAGTCAGCCAATGAGGCCCTACCTTCATCCCATAGGTGGAGGACATTGTCTATATAGTGGCCCCAGAAGGCAATTTCTGGTCTCTGGTCCGAGTAGACGACATCCTCCTCCCACTTGGCCATGAACAGGTTTGCCATGCTCGGGGCAAATTTAGCCCCCATAGCAACCCCTCTGTCCTGTAGGAAAAAGGAGCCACCAAACCAGAAATAGTTGTGAGTCATGGCGAACCTGAGCAGGCCAAGTATAAATACCCTCTGCAGGGGGGACAGATAATCATCCAACCTCAGGAAAGTCTCCATGGCCTCCATACCATCAGAGTGGGAGATAATGGTATACAGAGATGCTACGTCTGCAGTGACCATAATGATCCCCTCCTTGCAATGAATATTACCAAGAATCCTTAGGACTTGCGTCGAGTCTCTAAGGTAGGACCTGGTCTGCCCCACGAGCGGCTGGAGAAAATGAACTATGTACTTCCCTATCCGGGAAGTCACTGAATCCAATCTGCTGATGATATGTCTACCAGGTGGGCAGACCAGGTCCTTGCGTATCTTGGGGAGATAATAAATGATTGGAATCCTTGGGGCCTGAGGAACTAGATATAAGCATTCCTTCTTGGTAAGGACTCCCTTCCTAAACCCTTCATCAACCATTTTAACAATTTCTTCCATGTGACGTTACAAGCATTTCATGACTTGAGTTTCGCCAGATATAAACCACACCATTGGGAAATTGGGGAAGCATCTTATCACACCAATTTTGGTGTGGTAAGATACTTTAAGGGCTAAAGAGAGATCTAGAGTCTAATAGACCCCAAATTTTAAAAAAAACATGCAACACTACCTATTTTTATGATTGAGGATATTTAAATTTCCCGTGATAACAATAAAAATGATAGAAAAAAAAAGATGAAATGGGCAGTGTAAAAACAAAATAAAAAGCAAAATGAATAATTAAAAAAAAATGCACCCCCTGTCCCCCCGTGCACGTGTGCAAAGGTGAACGCAAACGTGGGTTTTGTGTTGTATTTAAACAGCAATTGCATCATGCATGTGAGGTATCACCACGAACGTCCGATTGAGGGCAGTAATTATAGCAGTAGACCTCCTCTGCAGATCTAAAGTGGTAACTAGAGTTGAACGAACCCGGATTGTAAAGTTTGGGTCAGTACTGGACTTTGGGGTGTCCGTGCCCCGAACCCGATCCCGGACATTAAAAATAAAAGTCCGGGATCGGGTTGGTATTCAGGTATTTTTGGAGCCTTTTCTATAGCTGCTGGGCAGCCAATCAACAAGCTTTTCACTAGTGTGCCCTTATAAGCCATCACAGCCATGCCTACTAATGGCATGGCTGTGACTAGCCAGTGCATCATGTGATCCAGCCTCTATATGAGGCTGGAGTCACGTAACACCGCGTGTCAGATCGTTTCAGACTAGAGTAGGGAGAGCTTCATGTCGGTACTGTGAGGGAAAGATTAGCGTTCACAACCATCTCAGACTGCATTAGGGAGAGCTTCATTGTGGTCCTTTGAGGGAGACATTAGCTTTCAGAACCATCTTATAGTGCATTAGGGAGATGTTCCTGTCTGTGCTGTGAGGGAGACATTAGCGTTCAGAACCATCTTATAGTGCATTAGGGAGACGTAACTGTTGGTGCTCTGAGGGAGGGATTATCATTCTAAAACCATCTACTAGTGCATTAGGGAGAGGTTCCTGTTGGTGCTCTGAGGGAGAGATTATCGTTCTAAAACCATCTCCTACTGCATTAGGGAGAGGTTCCTGTTGGTGCTCTGAGGGAGAGTTTATCGTTTTAAAACCATCTCCTACTGCATTAGGGAGAGGTTCCTGTCGGTGCTGTGAGGGGGAGATTATTGTTCTAAAATCATCTCATACTGCAGTAGGGACAGGTTCCTGTCAGTGCTGTGAAGGACAGATTATTGATCGTTCTAAAATCATAGGGAGAGGTTCCTGTGCTGGTGTGATCAGTGCATTTCTTGCACAAAAATAAAAAGTGCTACATAGTACATTTGTGTCCAGAATGAAGAGAGCGTCAAATAAGGGACGTGGTCGTGGTGCTGCTGGTGCTGCTGGTGTTGTTGGTGTTGCTGAAGCTCCTGTTGCAAGGATAGGACGTGGTCGATCTGTGCCAGCTACACACACAAGTGAAACACCTTCCTCAGGTAGCCGACAGAACCTTCAACGTTATATGTTAGGCCCGAATGGCGAGGCCAGAACAAGTACAGGCGATAGTGGATTGGATGGCTAACAATGCCTCCAGTTCCTTCACATTGTCTCCCACCCGGTCCCTTGATGAAAGCTCAAAGTTGGCACCTGAACCCCATGGCCATCTGTCTTTCACCTCAGCCCCTTGTAAATTAGCCAAGCAGTCTGAGCCCCAAGTCATGCAGCAGACTCTTATGCTTTTTGATGACTCTCCTGGTGTGCTTTCCGTGGGCCATCCACATAGCCCTGCCCCAGAAATGGAAGACATTGAGTGCACCGATGCCCAACCACTTCTGTTGCAGGATGAGGACATGGAAACACCAGCGCAGCACGTCTCTGATGATGACGAAACACAGGTGCCAACTGCTGCGGCTTTCCTCAGTGTGCAGACTGACAAGGAGGGCAGTGGTGAAGGGTGGGTGGAAGATGATGTGGAGGATGATGAGCTCCTAGACCCCACATGGAATGAAGGACATGCAAGTGACGTGTGCAGTTTGGAGGAAGAGGTGGTGGTCGCACAGAGGCACCAGCACAGTAAAAGAGGAAGCAGGTTGCAAAAGCAGAGCGAGCGTCCCCTAGACAGTATGCCTGCTTCTACACACCGCACCCAGGGACCTAGCACACCAAAGGCAGCTCAAAGGCGTTCCCCGGCGTGGCAGTTCTTCAGACAATGTGCTGACTACAAGACAAAAGTGGTTTGCACACTGTGCAATGAGAGGCTGAAGCGAGGCACAAATGTTCTAAACCTGAGCACAACCTCCATGACCAGGCATCTAAATGCAAAGCACTTGCTGCAGTGGAATAAGTACCTCAAAATCGAAGAAAGGTCTCGGCCTCCTCCTGCTTCCTTTTCTGCTGCTGCCTTGGCCTCTTCCTCCACCTCTAAAGGGCCAGTATCACCTGCCACCCAGCAAACAGACGATGTGACAGAAATGCCACCATGTCTGCCACCGTCCCCAAGCATTTCCACACGGTCCCATGGAAGCTTACAGCTCTCCATCTCCCATACACTGGAGAGAAAGAGGAAGTACCCCCCTACCCATCCCTGGCTGGCCCTGAATGCCAGCATTTCAAAATTCCTGGCCTTTGAAATGCTGTCATTCTGTCTGGTGGACATGGACAGTTTTAAAAACCTGATGGTGGTGGCTGTCCCACAGTACGTGGTTCCCAGCCGCCACTACTTTTCCAGGCAAGCCATCCTTTCCCTGCACAAACAAGTCAGAGAAGAGATCAAGTGTGCACTGCGCAACGCCATCTGTGGCAAGGTTCACATAACCACTGATACGTGGACCAGTAAGAATGGGCAGGGACGCTATACCTCGCTAACTGCACACTGGGCAAATGTAGTGGTGGGTGGGCCTGAGGCGGCTAGCCACTTGGCACATGTCCTTCCACCACCGAGGATTGCAGGGCATTTCTCTATGTCTCCTGTTGCCTCCTCCTACTACTGCGTTTCCTCCTCCTCCTCTTCTACCACCTCCTCATCCACTCAGCATAACACCTTCACCACCAACTTCAGCACATCCAGGGGCAAAGGACAGCAGGCTGTTTTAAAACTGATATGTTTGGGTGATAAACCCCACACTGCGCTGCAGCTGTGGATGGGCATTGAACAACAGACCAATGAGTGGTTATTGCCACTAAGCCTCAAGCCCGGCCTGGTGGTGTGCGATAATGGGCGAAATCTTGTAGCAGCTCTGGGCCTAGCCGGTTTGATGCATATCCCTTGCCTGGCGCATGTGCTGAACTTGGTGGTGCAGAAATTTCTAAAAAACTACCCGGATATGTCAAAGCTGCTGCAGAAAGTGCGGGCCGCCTGTGCATGCTTTTGGCGTTCTCACCCTGCGGCTGCTCGCCTGTCTGCGCTGCAGGGGAACTTCGGCTTTCCCCCTCACCGCCTCCTATGTGACATGCCCACGGGGTGGAACTCCACCTTGCACATGCTGGAGAGACTGTGCGAGCTGCAGCAGGCAATAGTGCAGTTTCAGCTGCAGCACGCACGGGTCAGTCACTCTGCGGAACAGCACCACTTCACCACCAACGATTGGGCCTCCATGCAAGACCTGTTTACCATATTGTGGTGTTTCGAGTACTCCAACAACATGTCCAGTGCCAATGACGCTGTTCTCAGCGTTACTATCCCACTTCTATGTCTCCTTGAAAAAACACTTGATGGAAGAGGATGTGACACAGGAGGAAGAGGAGGAGGAAGAGGGGTAATTTCCACATTTATCAGGCCAGTCATTCACAAGTGGCTCGGAGGGTGGGTTCCTGCACCAGCATAGGCCAGGTAAAAAATTTTCAAGCCAGGGCACAGTTCTGGAGGATGAGGAGGACGAGGAAGATGATGATGATGAGGAGGAGGAGGAACCGTGTTCACAGCAGGGTGGCACCCAATGCAGCCCCTGGGCATCACTGGAGCGTGGCTGGGGGGATACGGAGGACACAGATGATACACCTCCCACAGATGACAGCTTGTCTTTGCCTCTGAGCAGCCTGGCACACATGAGCGACTACATACTGCAGTGCCTGCTCAATGACAACCGAGTTGCCCACATTTTAACTTGTGCCGATTATTGGGTAGCCACCCTGCTGGATCCCTGTTACAAGGACAACGTGCCGTCCTCAATTCCCTCACTGCAGCGTGATCGGAAGATGCGTGACTACAAGCGCACGCTGGTAGACGCACTGCTGAGGGCATTCCCAAATGACACAGGGGGCTCAGTGGAAGCACAAGGCGAAGGCGGAGGAGAAGGAAGAGGTCGCCAACGCAGCTGTGGCACCGCCAGCAGCTCAGAAGGCAGGGTTAGCATGGGCAAAATGTGGAAAAGCTTTGTCAGCAGACCACCACAGCAAACAGCACTACCAGCTGATAGGCAATGTCTCAGCAGGAGGCAGCATTTCAGCAACATGGTGGAACAGTATGTGTGCACATACCTACACGTACTGACTGATGGGTCTGCCCCATTCAACTTCTGGGTCTCCAAATTGGCCACATGGCCTGAGCTTGCCCTTTATGCCTTGGAGGTGCTTGCCTGCCCTGCAGCCAGTGTATTGTCTGAAGGTGTGTTTAGCACGGCAGGGGGCGTTATCACAGACAAGCGTAGCCGCCTGTCCACAAGCTGTGGACAAGCTAACGTTTATTAAAATGAACCAGGCATGGATACCACAAGACTTGTCTGTACCTTGTGCAGAATAGACATTTAGACCGGCCTCACACAGCCATTGGTATACTTGCTTTTTTTTTAATATATCTCAATATTTTGGGGGCTACCCCAATTAGAAAAAAAAAAACAAACAAACAAATAACAGTGTTGGCTACCTCCTCCTCCTCCTCCACCACCGCCACTTCCACCTACACTGCCACGGTCACGGCCTAGTCAAACTCTAGGCTCCTACTCCACATCCACCTCCTCCTCCCATTTTTATTTATTTTTTGTTATTTTAAGTTATTTCCCTAGCCACATTTGTTTGTAGGGCACTTGTCCTACTCCTTACCCCCATTTTGCTTCCTTTTGCAACCCTCTAGATCTTTCCAGGACTTTTTTACAGCCATTTTAGTGCCCAAAAGTTTGGGTCACCATTGACTTCAATGGGGTTTGGGGTCCGGGGTTAAGTTTGGGTCAAGTTTGGTACCGAACCTGAACTTTTCCACGAAGTTCGGCTGAACCAGACGAACCCGAACATCCAGGTGTCCGCTCAACTCTAGTGGTAACCTGTAAAGGCTTTTAAAGATGTATATAGCTTGTCGCCGCTGCGTGGGTATGCATTATTTTTAAAGCATGTCATGTTTGGTGTCTATGAACTTGGCATGAGATCATCTTTTATATGTTACCAAATATGTTGGGCAATATAGTGTGTTTTTGTGCATTAAGATTTAAAAAAGTGTTTTTTTCCCCCAAAAATTGTGTTTGAAAAAATCGCTGCGCAAATACTTTGTGAAAAAAAAAATTGCAACACCCACTTTTTTAAAATGTAGGGCCTCTGAAAAGACTTGGTGGATAATGTGTGGCATAGGCTTCTAATGTTGGGCATAAAATGCCAGGACAGTTCAACCCCCCCCCCCAAAAATGACCCCATTTTGGAAAGTAGACACCCCAAGCTATTTGCTGAGAGGCATGTTGAGTCCATGGAATATTTTATTTTGTTGCTGCAAATGATTGAAAAATTGACAAAAAAAAAAAATTATACAAAGTTGTCACTGAAATAATATATTGCTGGCACATGCCATGGGTATATGTAGAATTACTCCCCAAAATGCATTCTGCTGCTTCTTCTGAGTACGGGGATACCCCATGTGTGAGTCTATCCACATACGGGACCCCAAAAACCAATCACCGCCTTCAGGATTTCTAAGGGCGAAAATGTATGCCTTCACCGCACACAACCTATCACAATTGTGGAGGCCATGGAATGCCCAGATAGCAAAACCCCATTTTGGACAGCAGACACCCCAAGCTATTTTCTGAGAGGCATGTTGAGTCCATGGAATATTTTATATTTTGCCACAAGTTTCGGGAAAATTACATTTTTTTCCCAAAGTTGTCTCTAAATTATATATTGCTCAAACATGCCATGGGCATATGTGAAATTACACCCCAAAATGCATTCTGCTGCTTCTCCTGAGTATGGGGATACCACATATGTCAGACTTTTTGGGAGCTTAGCTGCGTACAGAACCCCAAAGAACAATCACCATCTTCAGGCTTTCTAAGGGCATAACATGGTGATTTTACTCCTCAGTACCTATTATGGTTTTGGAGGTCCTGAAATGTCAAGGCAGCACAAAAGCCCCCCAAATTACCCCATTTTGGAAAGTAGACACCCCAAGGTATTTGCTAAGAGGCATGGTGCATATTTTGCAGCTCTCATTTGTTTTGGAAAATGAAGAAATAAACTGAATACGTATTTTTTTTTCCTTTTTCAAATTTCAAAACTTTGTGACAAAAAGCGAGACCTGCAAAATACTCAATGAGCATCTCAGCACATAGCTTGGAGTGTCTACTTTCCAAAATGGGGTCATATGGGGGGGGGGGGTGTTGGGCTATCTAGGCATTCCATGGCCTCCGAAACTGTGATAGGAAGTGAGGAGTAAAATCCCCATTTTATGCCAATAGAAAGCATGAAGGCGGGGATTGGTTTTCGGTGTCCTGTATGTGGCTAGATCACCAAAAAGTCTCACACATGTGGTATCCCCATATTCAGAAGAAGCAGCCGAATGTATTTTGGGGTATAATTTCACATACATCCATGGCTAGAGTTGAGCGAACCCGAACTGTAAAGTTCAGGTCCGTACCGAACTTTGGGGTGTCCATGACCCGGAGCCGAACCCGGACATTTCAAAAAAGTTTGGGTTCGGATTCTGGGTTCGGGTATTTGATCATGCATGTTGAATAGCTGCAGGGCAGCCAATCAACAAGCGTTTCACTGGTTTGCCCTTAGAAGCCATCACAGTCATGCCTACTAATGGCTTTGATTGGCCAGTGCATAATGTGACCCAGCCTCTGTATAAGCTGGAGTCACGTAGTGCTGCATGTCACATGCTCTCAGGCTAGTCTAGGAAGAGGATGCTGCCGGCGCTGTGAGGGACAGATTGCAGATATTAATAACATCTCATCCTACATTACAGAACGATCTGATTCTGGACTAGGTAGATATTACTCCTACTGCTTTGAGGGACAGATTGCAGATCTCATCCTGCATTATTGAACGATCTGATTCTGGACTAGGTAGAGTCTACTTCTTTGAGGGACAGATTATTGTTCTAAAATCATCTCCTAGTTCTATAGGGTCAGGTTCCTGCTGTTGCTGTAAGGGACAGATTATTGTTCTAAAATCATTGCCTACTCTTATAGGGTCAGGTTCCTGCTGTTGCTGTAAGGGACAGATTATTGTTCTAAAATCATCTCTTTACTCCTATAGGGTCAGGTTCCTGCTGTTGCTGTAAGGGACAGATTATTGTTCTATAATCATCGCCTACTCCTATAGGGTCAGGTTCCTGCTGTTGCTGTAAGGGACATATTATTGTTCTAAAATCATCTCCTAGTTCTATAGTGTCGTCCTTGGACTGGGATATCCTCATTTCTCTACTAAAATCTTGTTATTAGACAGGGAATGTCGTTGTCGTCCTTGGACTGGGATATTCTCATCCGTTACTAAAATCTTGTTATTAGACAGGGAATGTCGTTGTCGTCCTTGGACTGGGATATCTTGATCCTCTACTAAAATCTTGTTATTAGACAGGGAGTTTCTTCATCTGAGATGGATCAGGTCTTAGTCTAGCAAGTTATTACGTCCTACTCTAGACGTTAGACAGGGAGTTTCGTCATCCTCATTATAGATGGATCAGGTCTTAGTCTAG
>BLSH010324751.1:129484-151052 GCA_018402905.1 Glandirana rugosa | reverse complement strand
CTCTACCTAGTGCAGTCAGATCACTCAAAGCAGCAGTATGTGAAATCTGAAATTACTCCCACAATATGATCGTTGTGTACGATCCCACAATCTGATCGTTGTGTACGAACGTACGATCGTTTAGTTAGACAGAGTTTAATCTGCAATCTCCAACTCTAAGCAGCAGTATTTGAAATCTCAAATTCCCCCAACAATCTGATCGTTGTGTACGAACGTACAATCGTTTCGTTGGACAGAGTTTAATCTGCAAATCTCCAACTCTAAGCAGCGGTATTTGAAATCTCAAATTCCCCCAACAATCTGATCGTAGAGCACGATCGTAGCGATCGTTGTGCTATGCAGAGCTTGATCTGCAACTCAAAGCAGCGGTATGTGAAATCTCTAATTTCTGCTATCTGTCCTCAGAGCAACAGCACAGACAGCAGTAGTAAAGTAATCTATCTCAGGATGCAGGGTCAGGTCTTAAAATGGCTAAAATCTGTCCCTCACACCGTCAGCTACCTTTCCCTACACTAACCCAAGGAGCATGTGACTGCAGCACTGTGACTCCAGCTTATAAAGAGGCTGGGTCACATGATGCACCGGCCAATCACAGCCATGCCATTAGTAGGCATGGCTGTGATGGCTTCTAAGGGCAAACCAGTGAAACGCTTGTTGATTGGCTGCCCTGCAGCTTCTCAACACGTGGAGTAAAATAGCAGAACCCCGGACCGAACCCGAACGATTTTTGAAATGTCCGGGTCCGGGTCTGTGCCACGGACACCCGAAAGTTCGGTACGGACCCGAACGTTACAGTCCGGGTTCGCTCAACACTAATTTTAAGTTATTTTCCCTATCCCCATTTTTTGTAGGGCACTTGTCCTACTCTTACCCCCATTTTACTTCCTTTTGCCGTCCTCTAGCACTTGCCAGGACTTTTTTACAGCCATTTTTGTGCCAAAAAGCTTGGGTCCAGGGGGGGTTTGGGGTCCGGGGTAAAGTTCGGGTCAAGTTCGGTACCTAACCCAAACTTTTTTGTGAAGTTCGACTGGACCTGCCGAAACCGAACATCCAGGTGTCCACTCAACTCTACCCATGGCATGTTTGAGCAACATATCATTTAGTGACAACTTTGTGAAAAAAAAATTGTAATTTCCCCGAAACTTGTGGCAAAATATAAAATATTCCATGGGCTCAACATACCTCTCAGCAAATAGCTTGGGTGGTCTACTTTCCAAACTGGGGTTATTTGGTGGGGGAGTTGCTATCTGGGCATTTCATGGCCTCCGCAACTGTAATAGGTAGTGTGGAGTGAAGGCATACATTTTGTATCCCCATACTCAGGAGAAGCAGCAGAACGTATTTTGGGGTGTAATTCTACATATACCCATGGCATTTGTGAGAAACATATAATTTCAGTGACAACTTTGTGTAATTTTTTTTTTTTGCCATTTTTCTAACACTTGTGACAAAAAATAAAATATTCACTAGGTTCAACATGCCTCTCAGCTAATTCCTTGGGGTGTCTACTTTCCAAAATGGGTCATTTGGGGGGGGGGGGGGGTTGTACTGCCCTTCCATTGTAGCACCGCAGGAAATGAGATAGGCAGTCATAAAATAAAAGCTGCATAAATTCCAGAAAATGTACCCTAGTTTGTAAACGATATAACTTTTACGCAAACCAATAAATATACACCAATTGACTTTTTTTACCCGAGACATGTGGCTTAATGCATTTTGGCAAAAATCCATGACTAAAATTTAATTTATTGTATTTTTCTAATAACAAAAAGAAGAAAATATTTTTTTTTTCAAAATTTTCGTTATTTTTTTTTTTATATGGCAAAAAATAAAAAGTGCGCAAGTACCACCAAAAGAAAGCTCTGTTTTCGGGAAAAAAGGGACACAAATTTTGTTTGGGTACAACATTACATGACTGCACAATTACCAGTTAAAGCAGCGCAGTGCCAAATTGAAAAAAGTACTCTGGTCCTAACGTGGGAAATCCTTCCAGTCCTTAAGTGATTAATGGCTGTTGTTTTGCCAAGCCATGATATTTGGCAGCTATACTACTCCATGCACTTGGTTTTCAGCTTTCACTATAATAAAGAGAAACATCGTTGATAAATGGAATAAAAATATAAAATGATAAATTGAATAAAAGTCCAAAATTTGATATGTAGAATTCATAATTACTTTGCCATGCATATGCATATGGTTTTTAACCACTTCAGCCCCGGAAGGATTTCCCACTTTAGGACCAGAGCACATTTTGTGATTCGGCACTGTTTCACTTTAACTGACAATTGCGCAGTCGTGCGACATTGTACCAAAACAAAATCTGCGTCCTTTTTTCCCCACAAATAGAGCTCTCTTTTGGTGGTATTTGATCCCCTCTGCATCATTTCCGATCGCCGCTATAAACAAAAGAAGAGCGTCAATTTTGCAAAAAAAAACAAATTTCTTACTTTTCGCTAAAACACAAATAAAAAAATATATAAAAAAAACATTTTTTCCATCAGTTTTGGCCGATTTATATTCATCATATTTTTTGTAAAAAAAATCGCAATCAGCGTTTATTGATTGGTTTGCGCAAAAGTTGCTGCATTTACGGATGATGAGAATTAATTTCTGGGTTTTTTAAAATTTTTACTAGTAATGGCAGCGATCTGCGATTTATAGTGGTGCTGCGTTATTGCAGCAGACATGTTGGACTATTTTGACACTTTTTTGGGACCATTGGCAGTTATAAAGTGATCAGTGCTATGAAAATGTGAAGGGGTTAATCTGCAGGGGGCGCTCTAAGAGTTAACTGTGTTCCCTGGGCGTGTTCTAACTGTGTGTGGGCTGCCCTGGCTGGGGAAAGGGGATGATCACGGCTTCCATATACAGGAAGCCTGTGATCAGCGCCCTTCCCCCTCTAACAGAATGGAGATCTGTGTTTACTTACATGGACCTCCGTTCTTTCAGTGCAGGGGGGCCATTGCGGGTAGCCGGCGGGGATCAAGTCCGCCCTACCCGCTCCCTGCCCCCCCCCAAACTCAGTGAGCGCGCGAGTGCACCTCCGGCGGAGAGCGCGCTCACAATGCTAGTTATCCCGGCCGCCGTCCTGTGACGGTGTTTCGCGATAACGAGCCAACTTGCCGCCGTCATGCTGCAGCGGGCAGTCGGCAAGTGGTTAAACAGAATACATAATCTGCCGAATGATCAGCTAGAGAGTAACTGTAACTTGCAGTTTACTAAACAGGTGCAAAGTCAGAAGCATTCATGCAACAATGGATTCAGAATGGCAAAATACAGGCATACACTGCAGGATAATGAAAACTGCACTAACATATGGAAGTTGAATTAACGTAGAATCTCCACAGCAATGTCTCTGTGGCTCAGTCATGGTATTATGTAACTGCATGGCATAGTCTCCTCAAGATTCTATAAAAACAGAGAATGTATCGGAAAATCACTACTTAGTCGAAATACTTCAGAACAGTGCTATATAAAATTATCCTCATAAAAAATATCCCCCACGGGGAAGTCCAGGGTAGCTCTGTTAACACAGGTGAACAGCTGGAGGGACCCAAAGCTTGAGAACAAAAGGCCCCCCTACTGCAACTGGAACACTTTAGTAGCAGTCAGTGAAGTGTCCCTCATAGAGTTGGGTCTTCTGTAGAAGCTGCATGCCATTAGGCTAATGCCAAGCTGCCTGTACATGGATTCCGACAGTGGAGGTACACTTACCTGGTTGAAGGTCACTTGCCCAGCTACCTCTAACTTACCAAGTGTGGCCAGGAACCCCGACTATTGTGGGAAAATGGGTTAAAGGGGCCAGCACCTGCATATGAGTACACTTAGTAAGTTGGACTTCTGCTATAATGCTAAACGTTTCTTGGTTGATGACTGGATATATATTGCTAATGCTTCAAATTTGAAAGTATTGATATGCAGATTTGAAACTAAAGAAAATAATTTTAGCATCATAAATAAGTTTGGAATAAATAGTGAGGAATGGAATCATTACATGTGGGTTGAAGAAAGTTGTTAAATCTCCTGCTGGCCCCAATGGTCTAGATTTGTTTTACATTTGTTTAGAACCAAAGCAAAGAATCATTAGGGAATTTGACACATGGGAAAGGAATTTCACTGATGAAAGAGAAAGAGATCATTTGTTTTTGTAAAAATACATTTTTATTGGCAAAACTTCAATGTATAATTTTTTTCAGGCAGAGAGTCAATGGTGAATTTTTACTAAGAATCTTTGGATGATCAAGGCATCCCTCAGCACATAAAGAATCATCTTTATAGATTTTTTGCAGGGTACGGTAACATGAAAGCAAAAATATATGAACTTTGAACCAGACAGTGGGTCAGCTATAAAGGCATTTTTCTTTTTATAAGGCTATCAATAATGTATTTCTTTCATGTAGCTTCACCCTTAAAAATGTCTTTGTAAAAGATTAATTATCTGTTCTATTGTACAGCCCCAAATAAATCAAAAATAATAGATATTTCTTTTTGGTAGGAGACGTTTTAAGGAAAGGGGGGGGGGGGCAAAAAATGATAAACCTCTTACCCTTTTGAATTGCTATCATTGTGAGCTTGATGCATAATCATTGCCAGTGTACTGTTGTATTCTGGAAGACATAAGCTGTCCCTGGCTATATCCTCTGCTTTAGGTGTCAGTAGTAGCTCACACTTGGCTACAGAGCGTAGAGTTCAATGATCACATGACATGGTAATGTAAGCATAATAAACAAAGGCAGAGCCTCATTGATTTTTAATGTGACTTAGTACTCTGCACACAATCTTTAACCTCTTCTCACCTATTGGTAAAACAAATGGTAATGCCTAAGCACAATTTTGTAACTTTGAAATGTGTTAGTAAAACTGTACATATCATCAAAAGCTTTGTGCATCCAGGTAGATTATACCTTGTTTTTTCAGGACAAATTGGGCTTTTTTTTGGTGGTAAATGGTAATGGATATCCCCTGCTATTTTTTTTTGTTTTCAAAGGAATACTGGCCCAAAATAGTACAAAAAGTATATATTTTTAAATTTAGCAGTATATTTCTTACTATTACCACAATTTACCATTGAAGAATAATCCAAAATAAATTATCCTGCTCCTGACTATCACAGCGATACCACATATATGTATGTTCGTTGTTTCTACAAGTAGTACAGCCCAGAAACAGTGGTGCACTTTTTGCATTTTTTTACCCTGCCTAAAACACATTGACTCTGACACTAACTGACACTGATACTAGTTTTGTGGGCTCACAGTGACTGATCACTGTATTAGCCAATCAGAGGCTATCACAGTGATCCAGTGATCTGCCACTTGGAGTCCCAGGTCCCGATCGTCAGTATAAGACCTGGATCTGTCAGTGAGAGCCTGGTCCCTGTGCTGGGAGCATACTGTACGGTGTGCTCCCAGCACAAAGAGAGATACGCGTATATGTGCAAGGTCCATGAGAAGGGGTTAAAGTGGTTGTAAATGATCACCTTGTAAAACAACCCACTCAGTTTAAAATAGAAATGAAAGGCAACACGTTTGTTTATAAATTAAAAAAAAAAAAATACAAATACTTTTTTTTTTCTTTTTATAGGGGATCACATAATTAATCTCTGATCCCTCTGTTCTCAGCTGCATAAGAGCTGGGTGGAGGAAAAGCAGCAGTACACTGAGCTTCCCAGTAAAAGGCTGTGCAGGAGGGGTGTGCCAGGACAGGTCTAATCATTGGAGGAGAGGAGTCTGACTTCCCAACATACCTAGAGAACTAACCACAGTGTGCTCTCCTGCTTAGTGTGGTCAGTTTTTAATAGGAAAGCAGAGGGACTGACAGGAACACCAGGGATTTCACACAAAGGAAGCAATACAAAGAGAACAGGATACTTTCTCATAAAAGTACATGGTACAGCAGGCACATATCAGGAATATGAAATGTTGGGATAACAAATGCTTTAAGTTTGTAAAAGGCCAACTGAACTTTTAATTTAAATAAACATAATACATTAAAAGTGTATTTAAAATAAACTAAACGACTCCAAATCATCTATCTTGGCCCTTAACTTAGACGCAACGACCCAACTCTTATTGCAGCATCAATACCCATATACTTGGGCGGATAATAGTATTTCCTACCTAGGCATTAACCTTACCAAAACATCGAAATTACTCTTTAAAAACAATTACCTCCCACTTAGATCCAAACTTCAATCTGATCTTCTTACCCTATCCAAATTCGAACTCTCTTGGATGGGCAGGCTGGCGGCCTTTAAAATGACACACCTCCCGAAGCTCCTCTATTTCTTCCGCACACTCCAAATCCCTATTCCATCCTCCTGTTTCAAATCCCTACAGTCCTTGCTCTCTACATTTGTGTGGGC
The DNA here is from genome assembly GCA_018402905.1 of Glandirana rugosa. Lineage (NCBI taxonomy): Eukaryota > Metazoa > Chordata > Amphibia > Anura > Ranidae > Glandirana > Glandirana rugosa. Next base: position 144,688 of record BLSH010324751.1, on the reverse strand, counting down.
GGGGAAGAAACCAAGAGCGGCTCACTGATTAGGCATAGACAAGTGGGGGGCATTGGCTACATAGACTTTGCAGACTACTAGAAAGCTGCAATCCTATCCAATCTGAAAGACTGGTTTGGCTCTACCCCCACAACAGCATGGGGCAAGATAGAAGCTTCATACATCCCTAATACTTCCCTACGAGAATGGTTGCTTAGTGTACCCTTAAAAAAGGCCAAAACCCAAATGTACTTTCCCTTGGCTATGCAAGCATCAGCATGCACATGGAAAGCACTTATCAACGAATTTAAAGACAATCCATACGCCACTCCTATCCAAATTCCCCTATCAGCCCTAGGCTATGTTATGGACTCCATCCAACTTTCGGGATGGCAGCAAAAAGGCATCCTCCATGTCAACAATCTCTTCGTGGAGGCCACTAGTCTTCCCAAACCCTTCTCTGCTCTCCAAGAAGAACACAACCTACACTTATCAGCAACATTCACATACATTCGCATCCACCACTGCATCTCACGCTTCACCATTTGGCCCTTGAAAATTCCCCAACACTTATGGACACATTTAATGTCTCCAAATCAAATTCCAAAAGCGATTGCGCTTTTTTACAACATGCTTGCAGCAAAAAAACATTCCACATAAGCTAAAACCCCACACAGAATGGGAGAAAGACTTGAAGCAGACATTCCCCTTGCATCAATGGAAAGCAGCACTCATGAACACCTTCCAGGCAACTAGAAACTCCACCCTATGGGAAATGTCTTTGAAACTGTCTCAAAGATGGTACCTCACTCCTACGAAAATTGCCCGCTTTAGCCCAAATATTTCACCTTTATGCTGGAGGAGTTGCGGAACCCAAGGAGACCTCTACCACACCCGATGGATGTGCCCAAAGCTAAAACCCTACTGGGTCACAGTCTTTCACCTCTTATCGGAAGTCACACACATACCCTTCCAACCAACCCCTGCTCTAGCATTACTCTCCCTAAACATAGGAGATTTTCCCTCCAAATTCCGCCATCTCATAATCAACATTTTATTATCTGCAAGATTAAATATAACAAGAAAGTGGAAGTGCCCACCCCACTCCCCCCCACAATTCAAGATGTCATCGAAACTACCGACCTACATTGCTCTTATGAGCATATTATGGCCAACACCTTAGGCACAACCAAAACTACAACCCTGAAATGGGTGTTATGGTCCAGCTGGAAGTCCAGACATCTATAATTTCTCCCTTGTTATCTGCACTACCTGAGCCTTGTTCTTCTGTCACTTGGGTTGACATACCACACTACTTATTGTGAGCTTTGTTTTTTCCCTCTTGGCAGTAATGCAGCCTTCCTTGGTATCTTGGCAAGATGTGTCCCCTTCTGGTCGCAGCTTGAACCAATAGGGGTGACCGGAAGGTCTGGAGGCACTAGAAACTTCTACATTAGATCCGTGGCTGGAAGGCCATAGGAATTCACATTAGCCCTGCCAATTTCACCAACAAGCACAAGCACTGCTGTTACCACGGGTCTGTAAGAATTATTTAAGAACTATTTTTGATTACCGTATAAGAACTGTTTCTGACTACCGTTTGAAAACTTAGTATTACCTATTGCCAATTTGATGTGTACTTAGCGGATGACTCACTTGTATTTCTGATTTACCACTAATGATTCAGAACTAATACTTGCCATGCAATGTTATCCTTCATGTATGCTGTTATTTTTGAAATATACTTAATAAAAAGATATTGAATTAAAAAAAAAAAGTGTATTTAAACAAAAGGTATTCAATGTCTTATAATTCTTTTTTTTCTTTAAAGCATTCACAACCTGCGTAAAAAAAGCCTTTCCTCTGATAACAGCTGCAGAGTGGAACCCTTGCTCTCTGTGAGGAAGCGCTGATCTCTTTGCAGAGGTCTGCCACTTGCCCTACTGAGCTCTGCAATCACTGAAGCTGATATGTCTCACTGATCGCAGATCTCTGGCCAGGTCAGGAGGTATGCCTGACCTCTGCAAAGCAATCACTGTTTACTTGCATGCTTGCATGAAACAGACTTTTCTACTCAAGCTGTAGCTGGTTTTTGAAAAAAAAAACTAATTGTACGATTTTTAAAACCCTGTGTTTTGATGAACCTAGAAGGAATTTAGCAGTTTTAAACTGAAAATTGAATTAGGCTTTACATGATCTTGCATGCATTAACTGGTAAAGCAGTGACTGCAGATCAGCATCATGGCCTGCATTTGTATCGCAGTGCCCATTTATTCATCATGCTTAGATGCAGGATTAGCCCCCTTAACTCCATTTCTCACAACTTCTTGGGTTCCTGGACATTCTCAGAGAAGATTGTTTCTTCAGTTCCTCTCCTTTAGCAGCTCAGAGAGGCCACACCTGATGAGTCAGAGGAGCTGGGAAAGTGATCCAGCAGCCAAGTGAGTGGCCCTCCACTGTCAGAACTGGAAGCAAAACGAGATCCCAATAGCACACAGTTTGTCATGAATACCCTGCTACTATGAGGTGCACTTTATCAATTACTACCAGAGTAATCCAGTTCCAATTAGGTGTCCCATTGTCCTTTGGCCTTGGATCACTCTTTCTGCTCACCTGTGTTACCAGATCTACTTTAAACTCCACTGAGAAGGATTCTGTTTTTTGAGGATAAGTACAAGTTGCTGTTTATTGAAGGGATACGTCTGCGCTACCACTTCTTGACTGTTATCAAAAATTAGGTGGATCTAATGGTGTAGACAGCTGCTGACACTTAATAGTTATCCGAGACTATTTAAACAGACTAAAAACTAAGGGGAATAGTTTAGCGCTGTCTTTTAAGTCATATGTATAATCTAATACAGAAAGAACATTCACATGTTCATATGAGAAAACTGTACCGTGATGATAGTGCAGGTGTTTGAAATTCAAAACTGAACATCTAATAAATCTACAAATTATAATGTGTGTCTCAAAAGTGGACACTATTAGCATTCATAATAACTTCAAATGGGTGAATATTTAGTGAGCTCAAATGTGCATATATAAAGATCACAAATGACAAAAACAGTTTAAATCAAAACCTAAATGAAAATATGAAAGTGAAAAATGAATAGAAAATAAAATGAAAATTCAAAAATCAATAGATGGTATCATTAAATTCAAGTCCGTATCTCTTTAAATTCTTCAGTGGTGATAATAAACGGTGCGCTGATGCTCAACAGTGATTTTAACGTGACTTTTCCTTAGTGTGTTCTAGCCCCTCACCTGAGGTTTGCTAGCAGCTTTGCACATAAAGGTTTCTTTGTGCTGGGTCTTTTTCTTGTCTCGCCTCTGGGGGTCTCCTCTGTATCTTTTTGATATATGACTCTATTGTTGGTAGATTTTTTCACTATTTATAGGGAGAGAGACCCTCCCGAATGGATGGGTGCAAAAGAAAGAGACCTTCCTTGGTGTAATACCGTAGGTTTAAAACATTTATTAAAAAAGTTTAAAATTTAACACTCACATTTAAAATGTGGAAAGAGTCATCTCTCCAATGAGCGCCAAGCTCGTGTCTCTGTGTGGGATTCCAATCACCTCTGCTGCTGCCCTACGCGTTACGTCACGTGTCACGTGACATCCCCATTGACAAAGTCATGTGACACTGCGGGGAAAGGTAGTTGAACTGTGTAAAACAGGAAAGGGATATAAAAAGATATCCAGGAATTGAGAATGCCAATCAGCAGTGGTCAAACTCTAATCAAGAAGTGGAAAATGAGGGGTTCTGTTGAAACCAAACCACGGTTAGGTAGACCAACTATAATTTCAGCCACAACTGCCAGGAAAATTGTATGGGATGCAAAGAGAAACCCACAAATAACTTCAGGGGAAATACAGGACTCTCTGAAAACATGTGGTGTGGCTGTTTCAAGATGCACAATAAGTAGGCACTTGAAGAAAGATGGGCTGCATGGTCGAGTCGCCAGAAGAATGCCATTACTAAGCAAATGCAACAAAGTATCCTGCTTACAAATATGCCAAACAGCGCAGAGACAAGCCTCAAACCTTCTGGCCCAATTCATTTGGAGTGATGAGACCAAAATTGAACTTAATACCGTGTATTGCCCCCTTTAACATCAATAACAGCTTGAAGTCTTTTGTGGTATTTGTGGATGAGGCTCTTTATTTTCTCAGATGTTAAAGCTGCCTATTTCTCTTGACAAAAAGTCCAGTTGTGGCTGAAATTTTGAGTTGGTCTACCTGACCGTGGTTTGTTTTCCACTTCTCATTTTCCACTTCTTGATTAGAGTTTGAACACTGCTGGTTGGCATTCTCAATTCCTTGGATATCTTTTTATATCCCTTTCCTGTTTTATACAGTTTAACTACCTTTTCCCACGTATCCTTTGACAATTCTTTTGCTTTCCCCATGACTCAAAATCCAGAAACATCAGTGCAGCACTGGATGAAAGATGCAAGGATCTGTCAGGAGTCCAGAAACTCATTGATACACACACTAATTACAATCAAACACAGGTGAAGATGGTTACCTTTAATAGCCATTCAAACCCCTTTGTGTCAACTTGTGTGCATGTTATCAGGCCAAAATCACCAGGGTATGTAAACTTTTGATCAGCATAATTAGGGTAGTTTCTGATGTCATTATGATTTAAAAAGAGTAAACACGGTTGATTGATAATAAAAGGCTTCAGCCAAGCACTAACCATGAGTGAAAGAAATGTTTTTGTGTTATCATTCATATTCTCTGAAAAATGACCAAGAAATCATAAATTCTACCAGGGTATTTAAACTTATGAGCACAACTGTATATACTGTATATGTGTATATATATATATATATATATATATATATATATATATATATATATATATATATATATATACATATATATATACCGCATCTCACAAAAGTGAGTACACCCCTCACATTTTTGTAAATATTTTATAATATCTTTTCATGTGACAACACTGAAGATGTGACACTTTGCTACAATGTAAAGTAGTAAATGTACAGCTCATATAATGCTGTAATTTTGCTGTCCCCTCAAAATAACTCAACACACAGCCATTAATGTCTAAACTGCTGACAACAAAAGTGAGTACACCCTATTGCCCAATTAGCCATTTTCCCTTCCCGGTGTCATGTGACTCATTAGTGTTATAAGGTCTCAGGTGTGAATGGGGAGCAGGTGTGCTAAATGTTGTGTTATTGCTCTTACTCTCTCATACAGGTCACTGGAAGTTCAACATGGTACCTCATGGCAAAGAACTCAGTGAGGATCTGAAAACAAATAATTGTTGCTCTACATAAGGATGGCCTAGGCTATAAGAAGATTGCCAAGACCCTGAAACTGAGCTGCAGCACGGTGGCCAAGACTATACAGCGGTTTAACAGGACAGGTTCCACTCAGAACAGGCCTCGCCATGGTCGACCAGAGAAGTTGAGTGCACGTGCTGAGTGTTATATCCAGAGGTCATCTTTGGGAAATAGACGTATGAGTGCTGCCAGCATTGCTGCAGAGGTTGAAGGGGTGGGAAATCAGCCTGTCAATGCTCAGAACATACGCTGCACACTGCATTAAATTGGTCTGCATGGCTGTCATCCCTTCTAAATATGATGCAGACGAAAGCCCACAAACAGTTTACTGAAGACAAGCAGAATAAGGACATGGATTACTGGAACCATGTCCTGTGGTCTGATGAGATGAAGATAAAATGATTTGGTTCAGATGGTGTCAAGTGTGTGTGGCGGCAACCAGACGAGGAGTACAAAGACAAGTGTGTCTTGCCTACAGTCAAGCATGGTGGTGGGAGTTTCATGGTCTGGGTCTGCATGAGTTCTGCCGGCACTGGGGAGCTACAGTTCATTGAGGGAACCATGTATGCTAACTTGAACTGTGACATACTGAAGTAGAGCATGATCCCTCCCTTTGGAGACTGAGCCGCAATGCAGTATTCCAACATAACAACCCCAAACACACCTCTAAGATGACCACTGACTTGCTAAAGAAACTGAGGGTAAAGGTTATGGACTGGTCAAGCATGTCTCCAGACCTAAACCCTATTGAGCATCTGTGGGGCATCCTCAAATGGAAGGTGGAGGATCGCAAGGTCTCTAACATCTACCAGCTCCACAATGTCGTCAAGGAGCAGTGGAAGAGGACTCCAGTGGCAACCTGTGAAGCTCAGGTGAACTCCATGCTCAAGCAGTGCTGGAAAATAATGGTGGCCACACAAAATATTGACACTTTGGGCCCAATTTGGACATTTACACTTAGGGATGTACTCACTTTTGTTGCCAGCGGTTTAGACATTAATGGCTATGTGTTGAGTTACTTTGAAGGGACAGCAAATTTACACTGTTATACAAGCTGTGCACTCACTACTTTACATTATAGCAAAGTGTTATTTCTTCAGTGTTGTCACATGAAAAGATATAATAAAATATTTACAAAAATGTGAGGGGTATACTCACTTTTGTGAGATACTGTATATATGTGTGTGTGTGTATATACTGTATATATATTAAAGTGATATTTGATGCCGCTGGGGCAAAGTGGCCAGAAACAAAGGCCACTGTAACAGGTAAGCAAAAAGGTGTACTACATAGTAGTTAAAATATCATTTATTCAATTGTTGTTAAAATAGTACATAATAAGACCACATTGGAACGATGCAATGACATTTCTTTGATCAAAGAGGAGATAGCACCGACATTTCGCATTTAGTTACTTCTTCATAGGTAGCTCTTCTTATTTAGTTCTGTTACATATACAGAAAGAACAAATTACAAACAGTTCACATAACAGCAATATGTATTATCCAGTGCCCACCAGACCTGGTAGTTGTTTCTGGCACCACTACCTTTCTTCCATGGCAGCTGCTGCCACCTGGGGGTTTGGCGATAGCTTGGTACACATGATTTATGCAAGAAAATCGGTGAGCATTATTGTTTTTGTATGCCATATCTAATTGTGGAATAATAAACATTGCTGTTATGTGAACTAAAATCTCATATATTTCAGGTTCGGCCTTTAACTCTTTGTCTGTATATTACTGTATATATATTATTTTTTTTTCTTCTTTTTTTACATCATGGGGCTCTAGATCTGGTTAGTGGAGAACTGATTTTTTCATTTTATGTAAAGGAAGAGAGTCATAACCCCTGTCAGATTTTTTTTTCGCCATCTGTGTCCCATTGCAGGAGATTTCCCTTCACTTCCTGTCCCTTAGCCAAACAGGAAGTGAGGGAAAATCCCTGAAAATTAAGAGCATTTTTGGGGACCCCCTGATCACCAGAACTAGTGTCCCCATTGGAAGATTCCCTTCTATTACTTCTCTGGGGACAACCCAAAATTTGGAATTTTCTTTTACTTTCACTTTTAATGATAATGGTAAACAGGACAAATAGAGAGGATGAATCTCCTTAACCATAGCTCCCAACATTTGAAATTGACAGTGAAGGACAACTTGAAAGGCAAAAAGATGCAGAGCACAAAGTGTGCTGTGGCGAAAAGTGGGTGTGGCTAAATTGTGCTGGATATTGGGCATAGGCTAAAGGAACATAGATAAATATCATCAAAGCCTACGAGCAGTGCATGCTACACACATATGCTGCAGTGTTTGTACCCATAAAATACTAAGGCTACCCCCACCTTTAGCAACATGTTGCACACCTTATTGAGGGTGTAAGATGTAACATGTTGCTAAGCAACCTTCCTACGCTCAAAGTACCCACCTCCCCATCCTCTGACAGAGTCCGGGGAGGTAGAGGGGGCACTGGTGTTCTGTGGAATGTAGAGGGGGCACTGGCACTCTGTAAAGGGAAAGGGAGGCAATAATGTGCTGCATGAGGGAGAGGGGGCACTGATGTGCTACATGAGGGAGAGGGGGCACTGATGCTTTGTGGAGGGTGTGGGGACACTAAGGGGGCTGGATGTTGAAAGAGGTATGTGGAGCTAATATTAGGGGTGCTGGATTTTTTTAAGGTAGACTTAGGCATGAGACTTGCATTATATCAGTATATGCAGTATATCCCAGCCATCAGACGTGCACTGAGAGTGGCTAGGAAGCAACAGTCCAGGCTCAGCACACAGGCAGCACAGCACACAGAAATCTTCTACACACAAGATGATTCTGAACAGGGGCAGATCACGGGGAGAGGAGGGGAGTGGCTACAGCACACAGCTCCTCGCTAAAATTTACTTTGTGCAGATAGGGGCTTACCTGTCATAAGAAGCCAGTCAGAACAACAACACAACACTGATGAGAGGTAGAGAGAGTCTGGGAATGACAGCTGCATGGGTCTGTTGGCAGGACATAGCTTAAATCTGTGGGATGCCAGGACAGTGTTCAGTTTCCGGTACAATCCCACAATATCCAAGATGGTTGGGAGGTATGCCTTAACTGGAGCACAGACAGTACAAAAAACTCACAGGCATTCTAAACCCTTTCCACTCTATCCAAAACTAAAAAAAAGTTTGCCTTTAGTTATACTTTAAGTAAAGTTTATGATGCTATCACAGATGCAGTATGTTGGAATGCATCAGAAGCTAATTTATTCATTTCACTTGGTTCACCAGGTATAACTAAGGGCAACATTTTTTGGGGTTTTAGATAGAGTGGCAAGGGATAAGAACACTTGTCAGGTTTTTATTGCTGTCTGCGACCTTGTTAGGAAGATCAACCCTCCCTATTTCTCATGTTTAATATTATCATCGAAAGTGAGTGTAAAAGAAAATCCCACATTTTCAGTGGACCATGGTACAGTAAGAGAGAGAAAATGTTCCAATGGGGACACTAGTTCTGGTGACCCTGGTGATAACTCATCACTTTGGAGGGATTGCCTCTTGCTTCCTGTTTTAGCTATAGGAAACAAAGAAAAGGGAAATTTCCTCAACGGAACACAGATGGGAATTTTTAAACCTGACAGGGGTTGTAACTTTCCCTTACTCTATCCAAAATGAAAATAGTTTTTCCATTAGTTCTGCTTTAATAAAACCCTTCTCAGCCTTATTAAATAAACAGTGCCAGGAACAAAGTGATAAATACAAAGTTCAGTAACCTTCACCAATAAAGTTCCTTACTCTTAGCTCATTTTTAATTGAATAAGTCAAACAGAATTCACTCAGCATGAAAGTCAAGTGGTGACCCATCATATGAAATGAAAATGCATATTCATTTTTCTGATTAAAGTAAGACCAAAATTTGTGAATCTGCATGATAACTATGCTTAGCTAAACAAAAGCTAATTAGTGAATTATGCATGAAGCAAACACTTATAGGAAGGCACAAAGTTATGTTTTTAATTAACATTCTCCTTTTACATTTAATCACACTAATTGACAATCAGAATATAGAATGTATTATGTATTTAAGGTTGTCACTCGAGAGCAGGTGGACAGATAGTAACATGTTTCATATAAACTCAATGAATTAACAAATAGTGACATTTAAATTCCAGTCTGCCTGGCAGTAGTTTCCTTATGAACCACTGGCACCCAATTCAGGAAAGCATTTGTGCTAGTGTCGGTAACATCACCAACACATGCACTGACAGTGATAGATTTTTAACTCCTTCCCACAGGGCTGGTGCAAGGATTTTTGACACCCTAGGCAAAACCTAATTTTGCCTCCCCCATTGGCTCCACCCCTGACTCTACCCCCTTTGTCCTGCCCATGTGACAGGAGTCGGCACTATACAGGAAGAATCGGCTCTGCTCCCTCTAACGCTGGCTCCAGTGCTGCGCTGCACCTCTAATTACACTACTGGTCGATGGAGCAGCTGCCTGAGACTGAATTAGTTACATGCTGCAGCCTGCAGAACATGAAGATGCGGAGGGAAACCAGCAGCAGGGTGCCCCTAGGCATCAGTGCGCCTTAGGTAGCTGCCTAGTTTGCCTAGTGGTAGCACAGGCCCTGCCTTCCCACCAGGTCTACAGCAATATGACAGCTGGACGGGAGCCCTGTTATCCTAGGAGGATGTCATGCCTCGCACACACCCCACAGGCCGTGCTACAGCAGAATCTGTCACCCACTGTGTCCACCGGACACGGACGATGACAGATCACTGTACCGGTCCACTGCTGGAGCCATGTGATCACTGTGGCCACTCACAGCAGATTACATGACAATTGTACACAATGAATGGGTTTGTTTTAATGCCATTCACAGTGTACTTTGTGATGAGCTCTGTGATTGGTCACAGTGATCAGACTACAGGTACAGACGGGGCCAATCACAGCCCATTTGTACCATGTGATTAGCTGTTGCCAATCACAGCTTATCACTATAGTAAATACTGAATGAATAGTTTGCATTCAGAAAAAATGATTGCTTATAACTGTAAAATTCACAGTTAGAAGCAATCATAGCTGGTAAAAAAAAATTACCAGTAGTGAAGTTCTACTATGGTAACACTGTATTGCTCTGGTCACTGTATGTAAAAAAAGTAAAAAAAAAATGTAATAAAAAATAAAAAAAGATATTTTTTTAAAATTGGAAAAATAATTATTAAAAGTTTTTTGTTTTGTTTTTTCCATTCTGTCACCAGTCAGTGTCCCTGATCACAACCACACCTGTTATTTGATGACACTGTACTGCACTGGTGACAGTATGTAAAAAAAAAATTAATATTGTGAAAAAAAAAAAAATTAACCCTTTTCCCGCCCGCCTGCCCTGGATTGACGGTGGCAACATGGCTCGATATCGCAAACCGCCGTCACCACCTCTGGTGGCGCGTGTGCCTCACTGTGTATCAGGGGAGCCAGGGGGTGGGAAGGGTGGACGCGATGTCCGCCGACTACCCGCGATCGCTCCCCCGCAGTGATACAATGGGAGTGTGATTGTAGGCTTCCTGTATATGCGAGCCACAATCACTCTCCTCCCCCAGTCAGCCCAGCCTCCACACAGTTAGTAACACATCCCAGGTAACACAGTTAACCCTTTGATTGCCCCTTAGTGTTAACTCCTTCCCTGCCAGTGACATTTACACAGTAATCAGTGCATTTTCATAGCATTGATCGTTGTATAAATGTCAATAGTCCCAAAAAAGTGTCAAAAGTGTCTGCCGCAATATTGCAGTCCTGCTAAAAATGACAGATCGCCACCATTAGCTGTAAAAATTTTTAAAAATAAATAAACACCCCATAAATTAATTTTCATTGTTTATAAACACGGCAACTTTTGCGCAAAACAGTGAATATACGCCAATTTCTTTTTTAACAAAAATATGAGGAAGAATATATATTGCTTCCTGTTTTAGCTATAGGAAACAAAGAAAAGGGAAATTTCCTCAACGGAACACAGATGGGAATTTTTAAACCTGACAGGGGTTGTAACTTTCCCTTACTCTATCCAAATCCTTCCCTGCCAGTGACATTTACACAGTAATCAGTGCATTTTCATAGCAAAACAGTCAATATACGCCAATTTCTTTTTTAACAAAAATATGAGGAAGAATATATATCGGCCAAAACTAATGAATAAATGTGTTTTTTTATATATATATATATATTTTTGGATATGTATTATAGCAAAAAGTAAGAAATATTCTTTTTTTTTTGCAACATTGTCACTTTTTGTTTGTTTATAGTGCTGATCAGAAGTGACACAGAGGTGATCAAATACCACCAAAAGAAAACTCCATTTGTGGGAAAAAAAAAGATGTCAATTTTGTTTGGGTACAGCATTGCACGACCGCGCAATTGTCAGCTAAAATGATGCAGTGCCGTATCGCAAAAAGTGCTCTGGTCCTAAAGGGGGAAATTCTTCCAGGGCTGAAGTGGTTAATTCTTCATTTTCCAGAAAATTATGAAAAAAAATTACAACTACAATAAACTTACCATGCCTCTTACCAAATACCTTGGACTATCTGCTTTCAAAAAAGGGGTCATTTGAGGAATATTTGTACTGTCCTGGCATTTTTGGGCCTCAAGAAATGAGATAGGCCGTACATCAGGATTGATCAATTTTCAAATAAAAAAACAGTGATGATTAAATACCACCAAATACACTACTTGTGTGAAAAAAATGATAAAAATGTCATATGGGTACAGTGCTGCGTGCTGTCATTCAAAGCACTGAAAGCTGAAAATTGGCCTGGGCAGGAAGGGGGTAAAATTATCCAGTATTGAAGTGGTTAAATAATCATTACCAGCTCTCAGATTAGGAAACTGGCAGAAAATAGGAAAAGCTCTGAGATAGTATTTAAAGGTACTTCAGTATTCAGAGCGGACTGTGCCTGTTTTGGGAAGTTTGTGACAGCTTCCCAAAACAGCTTATTTCCTGGCCAAAAGCTAAATTAAAACAAAGGGTCCAGAGATAGTGTTGATGTCAAAACTCAAATATGCCTATGTAAAGCATTTGACACATATGGATACATGTCCAATTTTAAGTCAATTATGGGAAGTCTGAAGCGTTAAACCTAACCCTATCAGATGATAATCTGATCAGAGTCAGAGAGAACTGCCCTTTCACATGGGAAAAGAAGGCCCTTAAATACTTGGGAGTAAGGCTTACGCCAGAACTGGGCTCAATGTATGCCTCAAATTTTACGCCTTTGCTAGCTAATATAAACAAAACCCTCTCCCAATGGAACTTAAAAAAATTCTCATGGTTCGGAAGGTCAGCGATAATAAAAATGTCCATTTTGCCACAAGTCTTATACCTGTTTCAAACTATCCCGATAAAATTACCCACTCGATTATTCCTATCATTGCAGACGATACTTCGGAAATTTTTATGGGCCTCAAAGAAACCACGCATTCAGTTGCAACTTCTTATGAGATCTAAACAGACTGGAGGGCTAGGTTTCCCAGACTTTAAACAATACTATTACGCTACTCATATCACACGCATCATAGACTGGAATTGCCACGCTGACAACAAGGACTGGGTATCCCTGGAAACTGGCACAGATAAATCTTTGGTGAGACTGTCACCTTGGATACCTTGGGAGAAATGCCCAACCATTCTGAAAAACCATCCCCTAATAGGGGCCACGCTAGAGGCGTTTAGGAAGTCATGCAAGACTAGAGGCATCTCCTCATCACCAGGACCCCTAACTCCCTTACATAATAACCCAGATTTCCCACCAGGGAAATCATTATATCACCCAGGCCTCACATACAGAAACAAAATGGCTAGTAACTGCTTAACCCAAGGCAAAATGAAACCCTACAATGTACTCCAAAGCGACCAAGGACACACAGATCTGAACTTCTGGACATACAGGCAAATACATAACTATATTACTAATACTTCCAGGTTACCACACTTTCAAAGAGAGCTTACACCTCTCGAAAAAATATGCTTAGATGGGACTCCAACAACCAAATCCACTTCTTTAGCATACAATCTGTTGCAACCCACCATTTCTCCTGATACAAACATACACAAACAATTTTGGGAAAATTCTCTCGCAACAAATATATCGGATGAACAGTGGCTTCATGCCTGTGTCTTCGCACATAAATGCTCTATTAATACCAGATTCCAGGTAACGTCATTTAAAATTCTCACTAACTGGTACCTAACCCCAACTAAATTACACAGATGGTTTCCAGATCTCTCCGACAGCTGTTGGAGATGCAATAAAAAACCAGGCACACTATTCCATATATGGTGGGAATGCTCCCACATTCAAACATTTTGGGAATCCGTAAGAGAAACGATAAAACAAATTACCGACACTACTATAGCCCTAACACCTGCATGTTGCCTGCTCCACATCTCCAATCGTTCGTTGTCAACATACAAAAGATCATTGATTAGACACCTACTTACGGCGGCAAGATCGTTAATTCCTAAATATTGGAAATCTACATACATACCTACCTTAAAGGATTGGTTGACTGCAGTAAAGGAAATTTACACACTAGAAGAAACCAGGGCAATAGCCGACAAAACAACAGATAAACATAACAGAACATGGAATAGCTGGGTAGCATTTAAATACACTTCCTCATATGAGCACCTGCTCAGAAGCTGAAACATACGCGTCAACTACATAGATCCACCAACCAACCCTCTGATTCGACCATTCCTTCTTCCTCTTTATCTCGTTTCACTTTATCTTTACTTTCTATATATTTTCGTTATCTCATTTATGCAGAGTATTCCACTTTTTAATACTCGGTTACATAAGTTACCAGTTAGATATTGCTATGGCTAATATTTCTGGTGCAATTATATGACATAAACACCAATGTTTTTTATAGACACGCTTGGGCTCTCATCTGAGTGGAATTATATGTCAAACTAACACTGATGGCTGGTCATGGGCCGGCTGCGCTTGACTCTCTGGCCGCAGAAGATCCCATTTTGGGGTGACCGGAGGGGGGGCTGCTGGCTAAGGTGGGCCTCCACAACACGACAATTTTCCACTCCGGTGTTATGGCCAAATAATAGGCTTGAATCAAAACCAAAATAGACAATGGAATTGTTAATTGTCTGACATGCTGAAGATGAGCTGTCTTATTTGTGTAACTTTTGCTTGTCATATTTTGCTCCTTTTATTATGTATTCATTTAAGAATCTAATAAAAAACATATTGAAACAAAAAAAAAAAACTCAAATATGGCAATACCCATTTTTGGCAAGTTACTGGTAACGGGGAGGGCGGAACCTGATGGAGAAATTAGAGTTTAGTCCCCCATCAAGTTTGCTTTACTTTTTATTGACAGCAAACATCAGGGGGCAAATTTAAAAAGCCACTGAGGTGGACTTAATAGCAGTTATAGATCCACCCACTGCAATGCGTTGTCAATCAAAAGTAAAGTGGTCCTGGGGGCGTGGCCTGACGCCATCGTGAGAGGACGTACATCTGGAGAGCTCCGTCTGATCCAGATAATCTGAGGTAATCCACCCAATCAATACAGAGGTGAGACTAGTAAATACCTCAACCGAACTCCCCTCGTAACGTCACCCACCTAGATATTGACGATAATTCAGGTGGAGTCACCGAAAAATTTAAACGGGGGACTACAAACGACAGTTATTTTTCATTTCGTTTGAACTACCCCCTGATTTGAGATTAAAGAGGTAGTCCAAGGCGGGAGGGGCAATGGTCATTGAACGGTTTTTACCCATAACGGTATAAACTCAAAAAAAAAAAACAAAGTTATACAAAAAATAATCTAAGAATTTACTTATGTATTATTTTCCTCGTTTTATACTGTTCGTTTTCAATGTGTTTATTCTGTCGAGTAGAAGTCGTACAGTCTGTT
>BLSH010324751.1:86944-104436 GCA_018402905.1 Glandirana rugosa | reverse complement strand
CTCTGGTTATCTCTCGCCTCGACTACTGCAACTCTCTCCTCATTGGATTACCTTTGCATACATTATCCCCCCTTCAGTCAATAATGAATGCTGCTGCAAGACTTATCTACCTTGCCAACCGCTCAGTGTCACGGTCCTGGTGGTGGAGTCTGGCGTGTGCAGGGAACAACCACTCTTGCGCACCCGATTCAGGGGTCCCTGGTAGAGCAGACAGGAGACCCGTGAGTGCGGGATGGCACGAGGGCCGGATGGTCACTGAAGGTGGTGATGTGAGGCTCCGGATGGTCGTGCAAGTCAGAAGAGTGGTCGTTCAGGCCGGGTCAGCAACTGGCAGGCAGGCAAGGTACAAGGGGTTCAGGCGGAGAGTGGTCAAGTCCAAGCAGGGTTCGTTAACAGATGGGCAGCAAAGGTACAGAAGGGTCAGGCAAACGGATGGTCGTGAATAGCTGGGGTCGGTGCTGGCAGATAGGTAGCAGGTCAGAGCAAGCTGGGTCGGTACACAGGAACAGGAACTACACAGGAAGCAGGTTACAGGCAGGAGAGCTGAGGCTCACAGGTACTCAGACGCTGTAGAACGGACAGCACTTGCTGACAGGAAACAGGAAGTTTAAATAGAGCTGCTTCTCAGCAACTTAGAGGAAACCACGATCAAATGCAATTAACCCTTGGAACAGTCTTCTTCTAACACTCAGTGTCCTCCACCCCTCTTTGCCAATCTCTCCACTGGCTTCCACTCACCCAACGTATAAAATTCAAAGTACTAACAATAACCTACAAAGCCATCCACAACTCTGCCCCCAGCTACATCTCTAACCTAGTCTCAAAATACCAACCAAGCCGCCCTCTTCGGTCCTCTCAAGACCTCCTGTTCTCTAGCTCACTTGTCACCTCCTCCCATGCTCGCCTCCAAGATTTCGCGAGAGCTTCTCCGATCCTTTGGAACTCCCTACCCCAATCAGTCCGACTGTCTAATAATCTATCCATCTTTAGACGATCCCGGAAAACCTTTCTCTTTAAAGAATCCTATCCTGCTTCTACCTAATACTTTCTTTCTACATCAACTCATCCCCCACAGCTTTTACCTTTTGTATCAACTGACCCTCCCTCTTAGATTGTAAGCTCTAACGAGCAGGGCCCTCGGATTCCTCTTGTGCCAAATTGTGATGTAACTGTACTGTCTGCCTTCATTTTTGTAAAGCGCTGCGCAAACTGCTGGCACTATATAAATCCTGTATAATAATAATAATAATAATAATCTTTGTGTTTTATGAACTGTAGCCAGTGCACTGATAAAATATACAAATCTCATTTGTATACTGTACGGTACAGTACTGTGCAAATGTTTTAGGCTGGTGTAAAAAAATGTTGTAAAAAAATCAACTGATCCAGTCAATAATTGTCTGATTTGAAGACTGTTATCAAATGTCTATGTTTAATGGAGAATATGTGGTGTTTTGAATGTATATTCTGTATATATGTATAGTGTTCACAACTACAAAATAACATTTATGATTTTGCCTTATTCAGGTAAACATGAAATATACAATTGAATGTTTTACAGTATCTCACAAAAGTGAGTACGCCCCTCACATTTTTGTAAATATTGTATTATATCTTTTCATGTGACAACACTGAAGCAATGACACTTTGCTACAATGTAAAGTAATAAGTGTACAGCTTGTATAACAGTTTACATTTGCTGTTCCCTCAAAATAACTCAACACAAAGCCATTAATGTCTTAACCGCTGGCAACAAAAGTGAGTACACCCCTAAGTGAAAATGTCCAAATTTGGCCCCGTTAGCCATTTTTTCTCCCCAGTGTCATGTGATTTGTTAGTGTTACAAGGTCTCAGGTGTGAATGGGGAGCAGGTGTGTTTAAGTTGGTGTCATCGCTCTCACTATCTCATACTAGTCAATGGAAGTTCAACATGACACCTCATGGCAAATAACTCTCTGAGGATCTGAAAAAAAGAATTGTTGCTCTACATAAAGATGGCCTAGGCTATACTATAAGAAGATTGTGAAGACCCTGAAACTGAGCTGCAGCATGGTGGCCAAGACCATACAGTGGTTTAACAGGACAGGTTCCACTCAGAACAGGCCTCGCCATGGTCAACCAAAGTAGTTGAGTGCACATGCTCAGCATCATAGCCAGAGGTTGTCTTTGGGAAATATATGTATGAGTGCAGCCAGCATTGCTGCAGAAATTGAAGGGGTGGGGGGTCAGCTTGTCAATGCTCAAACCATACGGTGCACACTGCATCAAATTGGTCTGCGTGGCTGTCATCCCAGAAGGAAGCCTCTTCTAAAGATGATGCACAAGAAAACCCGCAAATGGTTTGCTGAAGACATGGATTACTGGAACCATGTCCTGTGGTCTGATGAGGCCAAGATTAACTAATTTGGTTCAGATGGTGTCAATCGTGTATGGCGGCAACCAGGTGAAGAGGACAAAGACAAGTGTGTCTTGCCTACAGTCAAGCATGGTGATGGGAGTGTCATGGTCTGGGGTTGCATGAGTGCTGCTGGCTCTGGGGAGCTACACTTCATTGAGGGTACCATGAATGCCAACATGTACTGTGGCATACTGAAGCAGAGCATGATCCCCTTCCTTCAGAGACTGCAGGGCAGTATTCCAACATGATAACGACCCCAAACACACCTCCAAGATGACCACTGCCTTGCTAAAGAAGCTAAGGGTAAAGGTTATGGACTGGCCAAGCATGTCTCCAGACCTAAACCATATTGAGCATCTGTGGGGCATCCTCAAATGGAAGGTGGAGGAACGCAAGGTCTCTAACATCCACCAGCTCCGTGATATCGTCATGGAGGAGTGGAAGAGGACTCCAGTGGAAACCTGTGAAGCCCTGGTGAACTCTATGCCCAAGAGGGCTGGAAATTAATGATGGCCACAGAAAATATTTACACTTTGATCCCAATTTGAACATTTTCACTTAGGGGTGTATTCACTTTTGTTGCCAGCAGTTTAGACATTAATGGCTATGTGTTGAGTTATTTTGAGGGGACAGCAAATGTACACAGTTATACAAGCTGTACACTCACTACTTTACATTGTAGCAAAGTCTTATTCCTTCCGTGTTGTCACATGAAAAGATATAACAAAATATTTACAAAAATGTTAGGGGTGTACTCACTTTTGTGAGATACTGTCTATTTCCTTCTTGTAGAGTTTGAATACAAGGCTAGTTTCAGAAAAATATGAGAAACCTGTAAATAGATCTAAGTAGGCTGTTTTGTGGAACAGAATAGGTGCATATCATAATAAATACAAGTGGCTGAATGAATCAGAAGGGGAATATAGTCCCCTTTCTTACTGTTAGTAGCAGCAGTGAAAACATACAGAGCTAATGGTGGCTTTCTTATTTAAAATCTTGTAACAGGAAAATACCATTTATTAATGTTTATTGTAAAATAATAATGTAGAAAAACAGTAGCATAAAAGTACACTTTATCATGTAGCTACTGTATTGTAAAATAACAATTCATACAAAGAGTAAAGCAAAAGTATATTTTAAATCTCTATTATTAAAATAACAATTTATACATTTGCTGATTTATACAAATAATAAAAAATAGCTTATAAAAAAATAAAATAAAATTGACCAAAACCATTTAAGAAAGCAGCCATACAGTACTGAGATACATTAATTCAATCTGTTATTAAACAGATTATTAAAACATGATGTATTGTTTATTATATTGTATTCTGAATTGTCTTCAGCTATACATTATCTGACTAGAAGTTTTGGATAGAGTCACTCTTTAACTTTAAGAATATATCATGTAGCATGTTCATTCTGCAAATTATTTATGCTTGTCTTTTTTCTACTTCTTTTTAAATCTGCTTTACTATTAACAATGAATCTTTACATGCCCTTTTATATTTAATTTAACTTTCTAGTATTGTGTCTCTGACTGAATTTATATCTGTTAAAATTAGATTAGTGGCTCAGTGTGTGTGACTTACTGAATCTGTTATCATATAATGACATTATGTTGCTTGATAACTTGGTTATGACTTTAGCAGTTTACAGTTGATTAGAAGCTGTGATATAAACTGTGGTAATCTTTACATTCTGCTCTGATTTTTTATACTAACACTTCAGACTCTGAACAAAGAACGAATGTGATAAAATCAATTTAATTTACAGCATCGCTGTTTCATATTAATTAAATATTGCAAGAAAATGTTGGATAAGTAGTCAGAGGAAAGCAAGCTACATGTAGGGAGTTGACATAAAAGTTGGCAACCCAGTTTAGTTCATACTAGGGAATGCTGAAGAATGTTAATAGTACCATACTGAACTAAATGTGTGGAGGTCAAATAGGAACATGATAATGCTGACACCATTCAATCTGTAACAAGGTTTGGATGGCAGGGATCAAAATAGGAGAGGGCACATAATTACAGATAAAGGGACTTATGGCAATGGGGGCTGGGCAGTTCAAGAATGAACAAAACACGGCCAGACAGGCAGGCTGGATAGAAAAAAACACATTAATTTAAAACATGTTACAAGAATGAAAAACATGCAGCCTCAGGTAAGACAAAAAAGAATTGCAACAAAGAACATCACCTTGAAAAGCTTTTATTTTCTAAATGTGTCTAGCTCGGCAAAAGGATGTACCCTGAATGATGTTTTATTTTTTTCCCTACTTTAGTTTAAACTGGATTTTTTTTTCAAAGCTGAATAGAGTAGAGGAAAAAACCCTATACAACAAGAATGAGGGTGTCCAGAAATCCAAAAACAGGAACCAAGATTGGGATAGACATCTGATAAAGTTCAAACTCTTCGCCTTTCTATCCAACACAATCAAATTTAGGTGTGTAAAAGAATTTAACTAACTTGGTTTTCTTGCATATTGACACAAGATAAGATCTAGCAGTGCAGGCTAAGCCCACAATGAGGTCACATATATGCACTAACCCATGTCTTCTGTACATGCAGATTACTTACCTTGCAACTTTTCTAAAACAGAAATTCTACACTTTGCTTCTTGTTCCACAGCCTCATCAAACACAACAATTAGTAAATGGAAAATAGCATCATTGACAACAGATTGCTTTTGTTCACAAATACTCCTAGAGAAATCCACACCAAAACACAAAATACTGTATCATGAGGAAAGGGTCCTTTTTAATGCTGCTTCATGGGTGACATATGACAACAGCAATTCCTTAAAGTTACCCATGGTGTTAGAGAACAATTGGATTTTTTTCTTCATAATTACCTGTAAAATCCACTTCTTTGAGTACATCATGGGACACAGAGCAGCCATATACATTACTACCTGGGTTATGCGCCACCTATAGGTGAATGGTAACTGGTAGAATAACAAAAAACAGGAAGCTCCGCTCTATATAACCCCTCACATACAGGAAGTGCTCCAGTTTTGTAGCAAACAATGAACTTCCAAAAGGAGAGGGGAGGGACCTCTGTATCCCATGATGTACTCAAAGAAATAGATTTTACAGGTAAGTATGACGAAAAAAATCCTATTTTCTTTCTTGTACATCATGGGACACAGAGCAGCCATATACATTACTACCTGGGATGTCCCAGAGCAATAGCCTTGAGGGGAGGGAGACACACTGTATGAAAACACCATCAGATTTATACAGCAGCCTGTAAGACACTATGGCCAAGAGTCCTCCACTGCCCTAACATCCACCTGATAAAATCTTATGAACGTATGTACGGAAGACCAAGTAGCAGCCTTGCAAATCCGCGCCACTGACGCCTGATGATGAAAAGCCCAGGAGGTTCCAACACCCCTGGTGGAATGAGCTCTAACCCCAAAGGGAGGAGCTTTACCTTTCAGGCCATAGGCCTGAGCAATTAACTGGAGAATCCAAAGTGAAATGGACGCCTTTGAAGCTGCTTTATCATGATGCCAAATAAAATATGGCTCTTTACAGGAAAGGGACCCTTCTATCCGAAGTAATTGAAAAAAGAAAAGCCAACTTCCATGTCAAAAGAATCTCATTGATCAGTTCAAAGGGTTGCTCCTGTAGCACAGACAGAACAAAGTTCAAATCCCAAGGACAATGAGGAATCTTCATGGGAGGCAATAAATGAGTCACTCCTTGAAGAAAAGTTCGGATCAGGGAATGTGAAGCCAAAGACTTCTGGAAATACACTGATAAGGCCAAAACTTGCCCTTTAATTGATTTCAAAGCTAATTTGTTGTCTAAGCCTGACTGAAGAAAATAGAGAATTCTTCCAAACAAGTACTTGCCAGAATGTCAACTTCTGGCCTCCCACCAAGCAATGTAGGCCTTCCAAACCCTGTGATAGATCTTCCCGTTGACCGCCTTTCTGGCATTTACCAACGTAAACATCACTGGTCCTGAGATACCACAATCTCCTAGCACCCTGGCTTCAATAGACATGCCGTCAAATTCAGCGAGCGTAAATTCAGGTGGAATATAGGCCCCTGTGACAGTAGATCGAGCTGGAGTGGAAGCATCCAAAGCTCACCTACTGCTAATCTCACTATCTCTGGGTACCAGGCCCTCTTGGTCCAGGCCGAAGCTATCAAGATGACAGATGTCATCTCCTCTCGGATCCTTCGCAGAAGATGTGGCAGGAGAGGAATTGGGGGAATGCATAAATCAGAAAGAACTGAGCCAATAGATCTACCAGTGCATCTATCCCGATCACAAGGGGATCTCCTGCTCTGGATTCAAACTGCCGAATCTTGCAGTTGAACCAGGATGCCAACAGATCTAAATCTGGCATGCCCCAACCCTGCAAAATCTGCAAAAACACTTGTGGGTGCAGAGACCATTCTCCTGGATGTATCTGTTGGTGGCTGAGATAGTCCGCCTTCCAGTTCTCTACCTTCGGAATGTGGACTCCAAACAGCATGCTTTTCTGCCCAGGATAACACATGACTGACCTCCATGTGATCCAGGTGCCTCTTGGTGCCGCCCTAGTGGTTGACATGGTGGCATGGTCGGTTTGCACCCTTACCGGGTGACCCTGTAACTCTGTTGTCCAAACAGAGTCGGACAGAAAGGTGTCTCTTGCGACTTATTGTCAAACTTGATCCTTTAGGGCCCTTGACCCTTCCTGGAGGCAAGAACACTCTTGCCTGGGCTGTGTCCATAACAAGGCCTAAGTATTCCAGACTTTGAAATGGTTCTAAGGCCGATTTCTCAGAATTTATGATCCATCTGAGATGTTCCACAAACTGAACCGTGAAGACAACGTTCCTCATCAAAACCTGCAGCAATTGACCCTGAGTTGGAGATTGTCTAACTAGCCTGCAATTAAGATCCCCCGCGATCTTAGAAAACCCAGCACTGGTACCAAGACCTTTGTGAAAACTTGGGGGGCAGTTGCAAGCCCAAAGGGCTGAGCCACAAACTGAAAGTGCTCCTCCTCCTGACAAAGTGCTAAAGCCTTTGATGAGGTTGAAAAATTGGCACATACAGGTATGCATCCCTGATATCCTCGAATGCCAGAAAATCTCCTTCTTGGAGAGAGGCCACTACAGAGCGGACTGATTCCATTTGAAAGAGCCACACTGAGAGATAATGACTCAGTGCCCTTAGATCCAGAATTGGTCGTATGTCCCCATTTGGTTTTGGAACTGTGAACAGGTTCGAATAAAACCCTGTACCCCTTTTGGGGACCGGGATCTTTACAATCACCCCCTGCCACCTTAAATGATCTAGTGCTTGGTGTAATAAGCCCTTTCTTGAAAGGTCTGTGGGTACTCTGGACCTCACAAATCTTTGAGGAGGGTAGGAGTGTAACTCCAGCTTGTACCCCTGAGACACTGTGGAGATGACCCACTTGTCCTGAACCAGCATTCCCCACACTCCCGCAAACTGCAGCAATCCTCTCCCCACCCGAACCTGTTGGGCGTCCCTTCACAAGGAAGGTTTGGTGCCAGTATTAGCAGACTTTTGGACCCACAACCTCTTTTAACCCTGGCCTTGTTGTTTACCTTAGGCAGCACATCCCTGGTGCTGCTGTAACTGCCTAGGTCCTGAAAAAACAGAGGAAGTAGCACATGGCACCTTATAAGAGGGCCATGTATCTACCTTTTTCACAGGAGGAAGGGAACTCTTTCCTCCAGATATCTTCTGGATGTACTTATTAAGATCATCCCCAAACAAACATTTTCCATGGAAAGGAAAACCAGCTAGCATCCATTTACAAGGGAGCTCTGCTGACCAGCTCTTTTGCCACAAAATTCTGCGCATGTGCACAGACAGAAGAGCCGTATGGCAAATTTGCTGTATGGAGTCATTGAGGGCATCTATAGCAAAGCAAAGAACCTGAGGTAGATCTACTCTGTCCTGAGCAGAATCCTACATTCTATTGGGCCATCTAACCTGATCCTTCAAGGCTTGACAGACCCCAATTGCTGCCACTGTTGGCTGAATAGCAGAACCTGCCAGGGCTAAGGATGCCTTTAACAAGGCTTCCTGCTTCTTATCCACAGGATCCTTAAAGACCTGTGCATTATCCACTGGACGTGTTAAGGTCTTGCTCAGGAGGAAATCTCTGCATACACAACCAGTATACTCGACTTTTTACTGAAGCTTTCCTCCATAGGATATAACAGAGAAGATCTCTTTGGAGGCACAAACATCCAGTCTGGGTGCTCCCAGTCAGAATATACCACCCGCTTCAATAGTGGGTAAAAAGGAAACACCTGCATTCCCTGCTGTGGTTTCAAAGAACCCAGGGAGAAACAAGGGGTTTCTGGGATGAGAGAAAGAGAAATTCCGGTAAGCCACACTCCAATTTCAATGCTTTATTTTAGTGTAAGTCCATACAGTACAAATGGAAGCAAAAGCTGATGCATTTCACACCCATCTATGGGTGCTTAATCATAGCTAAAATACAACTGCACTATGGAGAATTACAGTCAGGTCCATAAATATTGGGACATCGACACTATTCTAATCTTTTTGGCTCTATACACCACCACAATGGATTTGAAATGAAACGAACAAGATGTGCTTTAACTGCAGACTTTCAGCTTTAATTTGAGGGTATTTACATCCAAATCAGGTTAATGGTGTAGGAATTACAACAGTTTGTATATGTGCCTCCCACTTTTTAAGGGACCAAAAGTAATGGGACAATTGGCTGTTCAGCTGTTCCATGGCCAGGTGTGTGTTATTCCCTCATTATCCCATTTACAAGGTGCAGATAAAAGGTCCAGAGTTCATTTCAAGTGTGCTATTTGCATTTGGAATCTGTTGCTGTCAACTCTCAATATGAGATTCAAAGAGCTGTCACTATCAGTGAAGCAAGCCATCATTAGGCTGAAAAAACAAAACAAACCCATCAGAGAGATAGCAAAAACATTAGGTGTGGCCAAATCAACTGTTTGGAACATCCTTAAAAAGAAAGAACGCACCGGTGAGCTCAGCAACACCAAAAGACCCGGAAGACCACGAAAAACAACTGTGGTGGATGACCGAAGAATTCTTTCCCTGGTGAAGAAAACACCCTTCACAACAGTTGGCCAGATCAAGAACACTCTCCAGGAGGTAGGTGTATGTGTGTCAAAGTCAACAATCAAGAGAAGACTTCACCAGAGTGAATACAGAGGGTTCACCACAAGATGTAAACCATTGGTGAGCCTCAAAAACAGGCCAGATTAGAATTTGCCAAACAACATCTAAAAAAGCCTTCACAGTTCAGGAATAGCATCCTATGGACAGATGAGACCAAGATCAACTTGTACCAGAGTGATGGGAAGAGAAGAATATGGAGAAGTAAAGGAACTGCTCATGATCCAAAGCATACCACCTCATCAGTGAATTATGGTGGTGGTAGTGTCATGGCGTGGGCATGTATGGTTGCCAATGGAGCTGGTTCTCTTGTATTTATTGATGATGTGACTGCTGACAAAAGCAGCAGGATGAATTCTGAAGTGTTTTGGGCAATATTATCTGCTCATATTCAGCCAAATGCTTCAGAACTCATTGGACAGCGCTTCACAGTGCAGATGGGCAATGGCCCGAAGCATACTGAGAAAGCAACCAAAGAGTTTTTTTAAGGGAAAGAAGTGAAATGTTATGCAATGGCCAAGTCAATCACCTGACCTGAATCCGATTGAGCATGCATTTCACTTGCTGAAGACAAAACTGAAGGGAAAATGCCCCAAGAAGCAGGAACTGAAGACAGTTGCAGTAAAGGCCTGGCAGAGCATCACCAGGGATGAAACCCAGCATCTGGTGATGTCTATGCCTTCCAGACTTCAGGCTGTAATTGACTGCAAAGGCTTTGCAACCAAGTATTAAAAAGTGAAAGTTTGATTTATGATTGTTAATCTGTCCCATTACTTTTGGGCCCCTAAAAAGTGGGAGGTACATATACTGATTTGAATGTAAATACCCTCAAATTAAATCTGAAAGTCTGCAGTTTAAGCACATCTTGTTCGTTTCATTTCAAATCCATTGTGGTGGTGTATAGAGCCCAAAAGATTAGAATTGTGTCGATGTCCCAATATTTATGGACCTGACTGTATATACAAAATCCTGTACAAAAAACAGGCAATTAAAACTCAACAATCATTAACATAGTTAGTATTCAGGTGGTCAGAGACATCCGGAGAGGTTGATTCCAATGGAGAGGAGGAGGCCTGTCCATAATGATTAAGACCCAGCTGGTAATTGTCTTTGAAGGGGAACTTAGATGGTAATTAAAGCCAATGATCGTTTTCAATGAGGGAATCAGACCGTCTGAGTTGTCTAGAGGAGAAGAGAGGCAATACTGACATTAGTATCTAAAAAATAGTCCTCTCCAGTTTGAATGAAACTAAATACCAACCAATACTAAAAACATTTATCCAAGACATGGAAAGAGAACCATGTCTGCAGCAAAAGGAGTTATTATATAAGAAAAACGTATGTATATAAAAAACAAACGTGCAGATGTTACAAGTGCAATAAATTGTTCCAGAAAAAAGAAGAAAGGTTGTTCCTTAGGAGGAAGTGCTTAATTATTGTCACAAGGAGGAATACAAAAGTGCAAAAACCTTTTTATGTGATTCAAATCCTCTCTGTGGCTTAAATGTGTAATTAGCACCTCAAAACTAAAGCCTCGTACACACGGGACGACGATCGTATACAACAGGTCGTACTAACGACCGTTGTGTGCGATATCGATCGTTCGTATGCGCGATTAGAACAGTCGGACATACGACGGTCGTACAAGGGAGTTGTATGAGCAGACTAGAAAACTTGGTCGTACCAACAAGCGCTCATACGACCGTTGTATCGTGTGTACAGAGAAGTTGGTACAACAAGTTGTAATGTGCAAAACACGCATGCTCCGAAGTCAGGAACGGCCGGATGCTAATTACATGCACCTGAACGTTCTTTCTGTGGTCGTACGATCGTGTAGTGCAGTCAGTATGCAAGTTACATTATCCAACATACCATTTGCGATGATCGTACGTATGATCGGTGCCCCGTGTGTATGATGCTTCACTCCCCAAATCTCGTCCAATTTGGAGTGTCATACACAACTCAAATTGGACTATGTAGCAACAAACGATGTTTAGGTTAAAAAGAGGAGAAAGGGGTGGGGACATTCAAAACGTGATAATAAATAAAAATCCATATATCACAAAAAAAGATGGAGAAGAAAGTTGCATCCTCAATGAAGGGCGACACATAACCTACAGAATTCGTTTGAAATAAGAATGTAGCATAACATAACCCATATATTTATAAATAAATACATAGAATTATGATGCGAAACATCTGGAGGAACTAGTGTGACCAGCTGGAAACAAGCTTCCTTGGGAAGGGAGGAGGAGAGAGGGGAGAAGGCGTACCGAGATCCCCTTGACAGCATCAGGGAAGCCAAACGGAAAAGAAAACATTAATCATAAAAATAGGAAATGTCCCATTCAAAGTTTAAACCATTCAGCCTCCTGGTGTTGAAGAAGAATATCCAGTGCACCTCTCTCCGGCAAAGGGTCTTGAACTTGTCACCACCTCTGGATGGTGTGGTGACTTTTTCAACAGCCTGTATAGTGAGACTAGATGTGTCCTTATTGTAAACCCCATTCCAATGTCTGGCGACATTGGTTCCATGTTCTTTTTGAATATCTTTAAGATGGTCATTGAAACGGTCCCGCAGTCTGTGTGTTGTCTGTTCAACATACTGTACATTACACACTGTACAAGTTTTTTTTTTATCCATAAAAATTTTATTGGTAAGAAGGTTTAAGCATACAAAGTATAACACAAGGTACAAATACTTTTTCCAGAGACAGGATCTGGATTTACAGTTAACATGTAAAAGCATGTATTGGGCAAGAACAATGCTGTTTTGTTTTGAGACCAATGTGGAGTGAGGGTCTCCACCTCAGGAACTTAAGGTACATTGCCTCCTGATGGTGGGTCGCTGTTTGTACCTTATACTGGACAACAGGAACTTCTGGTGCACAATCCGTCTGCTAACGTGTACAGGGTTTTTGAAACTTGGGTGAAGCATGTTACGCCATGCTGGAGCTTGCCTTTGTCACTCAGGGTCTATTCTAAAGTGGGTTAGGTCCGGCTTCCACCCTCTTGGAGTGTTGGGGGGGGGTGGTCCGGGGTATAGTTAGCTCTTGGGGTGGGGGGGTATGTATGTGGTCAGAACTGGTAGGTGAGTCGAGGGAGGGGGTGAGTTCCTCACCGACAACCCTCCCTCGATTTAGATCTCCCCCTCTTGGTCAGGTAGGCCCATTGGTGTTATTCCTTCAGGAATCTATGTTGTCGGGGTGAGGTAGGTCTGATTGTCCTGGGAGTTTTTAAACAACACCCATGGCTCTCATGCTGTCGTGTATTGCATGAGGTTGTCACAAGCGATATGTATCAGCTCTTCCATCCCTGCCACTCTGTTTACTCTGTGGAACCATTCCTTTAAACTGGGTACCTTGGCGGATCTCCAGTGTACTGGAACGCACATCCGTGCCGCGTTTATCAGGTGTATGGACAGTGACTTCCGATAGTGCTTAATCGGTCCTTTAGTCAAATGGAGCAAGAATTGCCCTGGTGTGAATTCTATCGGGACTGGTGACAGTTGCAATATTATTTCATAAACCTTCCTCCAGAATGGCTGGAGGCCCGGGCAATCCCACCATACGTGAAGGAAGGTGCCTTTTTCTCGCCCACATCTCCAACAGTGATCAGGGACTGCCGGGGAGAATTTGTGTACGACATCAGGTGTTCTATACCAGCGGGACTTTAGCTTGTAACCATTCTCCTGTACCGAGACGTTCTGCGACCCCTTGTGTATGAGGAAGTTAATTTTGTCCCAGCTTTCTTTTTTAATTTCTGAATTCAGGGCTGAATCCCAGTAGGTACGCTCTGCTTTCGTGACCGTCAAGTGGTCGTCAAACATCGCGGCGTACAGGAGAGAGATCATATGGCTTTGGGGCGACTCGCTTGTGCAGATTGACTCAAAAGTTGTTAGTTCTCGTGTTAGGTTTCCTTTATTGGCCAGGGCCGTGATAAAGTGCCTGATCTGTATGTAAGACCAAAACGGGATTTGGCCTGTGTTTGAGCACTCTGCGAGCTTTGATTGTGTCATGAAATGTCCATCCCTATGAACATGCTTGACTAGAAAATCTCTGTGTGGCCATTCCCCCTTAAGAAACATCGGTGAGAGCCCCGGGATGAAGTCTGGGTTGTTTCTAATAGGGGTGAGTGGGCCTATACAGTAAGAGATGGAATACGCTGCACATGCCTTGTCGAAAGCGTGGAGCATGGGGCCAATGGTCGGATGTTCAGGGATCTTCTGTGCAAAAGATCTCGTTGGCATCCAGGGGGTCTTGCTCAGGTTGGTGCCTGCTATCTGTTCTTCCAGCGGTACCCAGTGTTTACGTTTGGCGTGAACATTCCAATCTACAATACGGGTCAGATGCGATGCCCAGTAGTATCTCTGGATATCGGGGAGCCCAATTCCCCCCTTGGATTTTGGAAGTACTAGTCTGTTCCATCCTATTCTCGCCGGTTTGTCAGGCCATAAGTATGTCCTACATATGGATTTGTACATGGTGAAGAAGGTTGGCGGTAGATGTATTGGGATGGTCTGGAGTTTGTATAAGAGGCGAGGAAGTATCGTCATTTTAAGGACAGATGCCCTCCCGAACCATGATATCTGGGAGTTTCTCCACCTGAGGGTATCTTGTTTAATGGCCTGCAATTCTTTCAAGAAGTTCCTTTGGTAAAGTTCTGACAGATGAACTGGAAGTTGAATTCCAAGATATGGGATTGCATCACTTTTCCAGCGAAATGGGAAGTTGTCTTGGCAGTGTTTTGCCAGTGTTGGGGGTAGGGAAATATTTAGCGCAAAGGATTTAGTGTAGTTAAGTTTTAGATTTGATATCTTTTTAAATTGTTCAAATGTGTGCAAGAGGTTGGGAAGAGATGTTAAAGGGGCGGTGAGAAACAGGAGGACGTCGTCCGCGAAGGCCGCAATTTTATATTCCCGTTCCTGGACCCTCACGCCTTTTATGTCGGGGTTGGCTCTTATGCAGCGTAGCAGGGGTTCAAGCGTGAGGATGTATAGTAGGGGAGATAGCGGGCACCCCTGCCTAGTACCATTGCGGATGGGGAAGGCGTTTGACAGGTGGCCATTCACTTTCACTCTTGCACTGGGATTCGAGTAGAGCAGTGGTTCTCAACTCCAGCCCTCGGGCCCCCCCAACAGGCCAGGTTTGCAGGATAACTGAAATACATCACAGGTGATAGAATTTTACTGCTCAGTGATTGCAGTATTCTAGTCTGCATCTTCCCAAGGTAATACTTAAAATCTGGCCTGTTGGGGGGGCCCGAGGACCGGAGTTGAGAACCACTGGAGTAGAGTGACATGATAAGTGTGAGCATGCGAGGTCCGAGCCCTAAAGACTTCAGGACCGCTTCCATGTAGTCCCAGGCCACTCTGTCAAACGCCTTCTCCGCGTCAACCGACAGAAGGAAGCCCTCTTGTTTGCGTGAGGAAAGCCAATAGTGGAGGTTTAGAGCTTTCACTGTATTGTCCCTGGCTTCTCGTCCAGGGACAAACCCTACTTGGTCCAGGTGTATCCAGGTCGGAATGTGTTCTGATAGCCTCAGCGCCAGGATTTTGGCGAAAAGTTTTACGTCAGCGTTTAGCAATGAGATCGGACGATAGCTAGTCACTTTTGTGGGGTCTTTCTCTTCTTTTGGGACAACCGCAATGTAGGCCTCTAAAAGGCATGTCGAGTTGTTGGGTGTAGAGTTTAGGGAGTTGAACGCCTTAAGGAAGCGGGGAATCAGGACGTCTTGAAAAGTCTTGTAATAGGCCGTCGTGAAGCCGTCTGGGCCCGGGCTCTTGCCCGGTTTTGTGTTTTTTATTGCGGCTTGGAGCTCCTCTGTTGTCAGGGGTGAGTCAAGGGCCTCTGCCTCATCAGCTGTCAGTGCTGTGGGGCTGAACTGTTGCAAAAAGGTCCTAATTCTGTCCGAACGTTTCGGGGTTTCTGATGTGTCCGATTTGTTGTGTTGTATATTATAGAGGTTCTCATAGAAGGATTGGAATTGTGGGCTATCGCTTCATTACTGGAGTGTACTTTGGAGGTAGGGTCAGTGATGTGATGGATCGTGGTGGTCATGTTGTGTTGTTGGGTGGCCCTGGCTAAAAGTCTACCTGGCTTGTTACCCTGTTCATAGAATAGTCGGTTAGTAAGGGTCATTTGTCGCCTGGCTTTCCGGTTCAGTTCGTCTGTCAGAAGGGCACGAGTGTCCGCTAGTTCCTGGGCCGTTTGTGCCGCTAGGGAGCGTTTGTGTTTGCTTTCCAATTCACAAATTTTGGATGTCAAGTCATTTACTAAGGCTAAGTGTTTCACTTTTTTTTGCGCTGCTATGGATAGAAGTACTCCCCTGATGACGCACTTGTGCGCTTCCCATTGGGACATTGGGGATACGTCTGGGGTGTCGTTTCGCTGGAAAAATTCTGTTAATTCCTGTTTTACGCGTTCCAAATTGCTAAGACCCGTGAGGAGAGAGCCATGTAGTCTCCAGAACTTTGTATAAGAGCGTGTGGTTGGAAAGACCAGGGTGGCCGTAATGGGGTTGTGGTCTGATAGGCTTTGTGCCTCAATTGTGGCTTGTTGGAGGTATTGTAGGTCGGTCTGCTGTACGAAGAGATAATCTATTCTCGAGTATCGCTGGTGGGGCGAGGAGTAGCGGGTGTAGTTTTCTCCATGAGTCATGTAGGGTGAGAGAGGCCAGCTGGTGTTTTATTTGTCTGAGGGCAGCATATGACAGGGCAGAGGATCCTGAGACGTGTCTGTTAGCGGGTCTAGTGGTATGTTAAAGTCTCCTCCTAGGACTAAAAGGCCTGTTTTGAATAGCACGAGCTTCTCTAAGACTCCTCTAAGGAAAGTCACTTGTTTCACATTGGGGCAGTATATATTAGCCAGTGTTATCGGTTTGTTGTTCCACTCGCCCTTCAAGAAGGCATATCTGCCATCTGGGTCGAGGAGCTGGTCCGTGACTCTAAAGTCGAAGGATTTGGAGAGTAGGATCGATACTCCTTTCGTCCTGGAGTCTTGACAGGTTGAGTAGAACGCTCTGGGAAACCTATGGTTCTGTAATCGGGGGGTTCTATGTGCCTGGAAGTGTGTTTCCTGCAGGAACAGGACCTGGACCCTCAACCTGTGTGCTTCAGCTAAGATACTGCTTCTCTTCTCTGGGACGTTTAGTCCTTTAATGTTGTGCGAGCAGATTTTCAGAGAAGTAGGGATGGATCGTGTTGGAGGGTCAATCTTAACTCAATGTTTCGGGGTTTGTGGTGTGGGAGGCTGTTTGGAGGTGAGCTAGAGCTTCAGATTTGCGGGCTCTAAGAGGGAGTAACCAGAGGTACTGTCGTTCTAGTGTTACTTTAAATGAAGAGAAATGCGGGGGACGGGGTCACAAGAGGGTGGAAGCCGGGGATGTAACGACCCTGCACAGGCTGTGCAGTGAATGAGAGTCCTGAATAGAGGAGTCTCTAACTGGGGTTAGGTTTCTAGCTGAAGCAAATGTCCGGAGGTGGAAGCAGTCCTGCTATCCCGCCTATTATGGGAAGGGGAACAATGGGGTGAAGCCGGAGGGGTTCAAGGTAAACCTGTTACCTCAAGGTTAGGGAGTGTGTTAACACCGGGGTAGTGTCGGGCTAAGGTCGCCCAGGACTGCCTGCAGTTTCATTTTAGTCATTAAGGACCAGCGTTTGCAGAGGGAGAAGTGGAAAAAAGCCCAAAAAAATGGAAAAATATAACAGAACAGTTGCAACTAGGCTAGACATAATCAGATTGAAAGTGTCATTTTCCAGACCGGGTCAGTGATATACCTCGTCTGGCCCCCTCCTCCCTCCCCCTCGCTCGGGCCAAACAATGGTGGCCTCGGGCGGTAGGCAGCGGATCAGGGGCCTTCGGGGCGCCCCTCTTCCCCGCGTGCACCCCCCGGGACCCCGCCACATCAATTGGCTTCCGGGTACT
>BLSH010324724.1:47545-59493 GCA_018402905.1 Glandirana rugosa | reverse complement strand
AGGTCGGAGCTGCTGTTCTAACAAGCTGTTAGTAGAGTGATCTCCCCTGCTATTGTGTTTGACATGGGGACACTGAAAATCTACATTTTAGAATGAACAGCAAACTCCTGCATGATCTACTACTTCCATGTTCACAATCAATGCAGGCTGCCGAGGCAGACTGGTGATCAGTACCACTCAGCGTAGCTTCTGATCATGTCCAAAGTAAACATGTGCTCGCTGTGACTAGTACACTACTGCATGCAAGCAGAGGGAACCAAGCCTACAAGCAGAGCAGGACATCAATGAAGAGCACATAGGCAAGGTACTTACGCCAACAGCTTCTTGCGAGCCTTGTCTGCCTTCAGTTTGTGGATGTGCTCCATAAGAATACGCTTGTTCTTAAACACATTACCCTTGACTTTCAGGTACAGGCTGTGGTACCTAATAGAAGAAAAAATATAAAAATATAAGCAACTGACAAGGTAATACCTCAACCATGTTAACAGACTTAATGTACCAGGGTATTTAAAAAAAAAAAAAAGTCTGCATTTCATAGACTCATCTCCAATATTAACATTTTCAAAAGTCTAATTGGATTACTTAATATTGTTTTACTGTAGTGATGATTAACCCCTTTTGCAGCCACCAATGAAGCACCATTACCTATTGCAAGTGTTTACTTTTTTTCTTCTGGCTGGATTTCCTGTAAAAAGTGATTTGGGTAGCTGCAACTTCTAGCTGCTGAGCAAAGTGCTCCCCCTCCTGCATCACCATGCGTTTTAAGCTCCCCAGTCTCTCCTAGGTGCCAAGATGGAGAGTGGCAGGAGAACAGCAAATAAAGCTCTTGACAAGACCCAGTTACAATAGAAAGTGTAGGGTTCTTGGAAGTATCCACACTGATAGCTGCATAAAATACCTGTTGATTTTGTCACGAACTTGTTAACAGAACAGTGTGCATCAACTGGGTTTTTAAAAAAAATTTTTTTAATCAATTAACTATTTAGAAAATTTAAAAAAGTTGTACAGTAAAAGCCAGTTGCAAGGTTATGAAAACATGCCATACAAATGGCCTACTGTACATCAGAAGAGAAAAACTCAGACAAATAAAGTGGAAGTAAACCTTCCTACCCTTTTCAGCCCAGGAAGCTGCCATCTTAGCCCATTTGATCTTCAACTGCCATGGTGCTGCACATGTGATCAGTTAGGTCTCCAGCCATTTGATGGTTTGAGAACACAAGCAAATGTGAGTTACATTTCCGGCATGCCTTGAACGCAACGTTTTTTTGAAACCATTAAATCAATGGGTTTAGTCCCTCTTGAATATAAGCAGTACATCTTAACTGACAGAGGGCCTTTTCAATACAAAGGGAAGGCTGCAGCATTGGGAAAGAACCAGTAACTCAAATAAAACAAAGACCAATATTCAATCAGCACAAAGAACACCCTTATGTAAACTAACATTGTGCAATCTCAACAAATAATGTGCAAACAAGTTCAATACGTGCAAATGTGCAATATAATAAATCTAGCTGCTGCAACCAATGAAAAAAACGTGTTTCACTTCAAATTAATGAAATAAACAAACATAACCATACAGTGCTGCACTGCCAATATCAAAAGTTCAATTACTTCATTCAAAACCTCATAATAGTCCCAAATTCATATAGTGTATATCAAACTAGTCAAAAAAGTGAAAAACTTAGGAAAAAAAATTGTATAAAATGATCTATATGGTAAAAGTTCATACGATAAA
The DNA here is from genome assembly GCA_018402905.1 of Glandirana rugosa. Classification (NCBI taxonomy): domain Eukaryota; kingdom Metazoa; phylum Chordata; class Amphibia; order Anura; family Ranidae; genus Glandirana; species Glandirana rugosa. The sequence continues at coordinate 57,758 of BLSH010324724.1, read as the reverse complement.
TTGCAATGGTAGTCCTTTTTTCTTCACCACAAAGTGCTTCAAATGCATACGTCACTGTGCTCCGCACCACCAGTGGGCCTGGCTGCTCACCTCAATCTGACCCTTGATTTACCAGCGGGCCAGATCAAGCATTCACTCTCTGGGGTAAATCAGAAATCTCTCGGATGGGATGGTCCTCTGTCTCCCTTGTACAAGTCCTCAGCTCTCTCTCTCAATCACAACACCATATAAAACAAAGTGCGAGATCTAGTGCTCTCTGAATTCGTAGGTTTATTCTCCAGTGCAAATAATCAAGCTATACTCACAAGCATGGCACTTTAAAGTAGTGCAAACTTGGCAGGGGGAAGGAGTCCAAATCACTGATGTCATCCCATGGCCATTCCGGTGTATGAAGTGTGTACAGATATATTTTTGCCTGCACTAGATCTTGCATTTTATATGGTGTTGTGATCAGGAGAGAGAGCTGAGAACTTGTACAAGGGAGACAGAGGACCAACCCACCCAAGAGATTTCTGATTTACCCCAGAGGGAATGTTTGATCTGGCCCGCTGGTAAAACAAAAGCCAAAGATTCAGGTGAGCAGCCAGGTGCACTGGTGGTTGAGAGCACAGGCACTTTATATACATTTGAAGCACTTTATGTGGTGAAAAAAAAAAAAAAAGGACTACCATTGCAATTGATCATATGAACCTTTATCATATATATTTTATACATCTTTTATATGTATATTTGCTACATTTTCGCTTTTTTTTTAATGGTTTGATATTCACTATATGAATTTGGGACTATTGTTATGAGGTTTTGAATGAAGTAATTGAACTGATATTAGTAACTCAGGTAACACAAGGGAAGAAAGAATATGGTTAAAAAAAAAAAAAAAAAAAAAAAATCTGACAGGGCCAACGTAAATGTTTCCAGAATTCTGAATTTTTTTTTTTTTTAGAGATTTTGGAAACACTCGAAGGTGGCTAGGATTCAAGTAGAGCTGACAAACCAAAGGCTGCAGTCAATTAGGGCCCACCAATATGTCTAGTTTGGACTTTCAAGATCTTCAGTTACCAGTGTCTCCATCACCATGAGGTCATCGACAATCTGGGCCCACTCCAAAAAGAGAAGTACCAGTGACGGCTGATGGCAATCCAGGCGTCAGACAATGTCTCAGGATGCCTTCTTAACCACTTCCATGACGTTCCTCGGCGATATCTGAATGCCTTATATATCCAGAGTTTTTTTTTTCAGCTGGCGATTCCCTACCTACATCATAAGAACAATCACAGCGACCAGTGGAAGTAAAAGCCGGGGGACACAGCAAGAAAGCCCATTTTTTTTTTTTGATCTCAGGCTTTCCAGCCTGGAGGAGAGATGTGAGGTCGTATAGACCCCATATCTCTCCATAAAGAGAACCTGTCACACTTCCTATTACAAGGGATGTCTTCAAGTGATAAAAAGGTTTTTTTTTTAAAAAAAAGGGAAAATGTAAAAAAAAAAAAAAAAAAAAGTCACCTATGGAGATTTTTTTTAAGTACAGAAGTTTGGTGTCATACCACCAGTGCAAAAAAAAAAAAAAAAAAAAAAAAAAAAAAAAAAAAAAAAAAAAAATTAGTTTGAAATATTACTGCGAAAATACCATGTGACAAGAGTTGCTATGACCACCATTTTATTCCCTAGGGTGTCTAAGTATCTAATCCCCTCCCCTCTATCCCCTCCCCTCTATCCCCTCCCCTCTATCCACACACACAAAAATTTTTACACGTAGGGGAGTAGTGCTGGAATTCACATGGTATGGAAGTGGTTAATTTGGGACATGGACCCAGGAATCATTGACAGGAAGAAACACTCAGGTGAGACTTGGATATCCAAGATACACAAAATTGCCTGATGTAAATACTTTCTGCTAAAATGACGCTATCAACCAACACCTCCACTAAATGTGTAGGTATGAGCCCTCTTACTCTGCACCTCCAACATGCATTGGGGATGGAAGGAAAATGCCATGTAAATCTACTGGTGTCTTATACCACAGGGACACTATCTTATGGCTCTATTCAAAGTATTAAGCCAGTAAAAGTTTGTATCCAAGGATTAAACATTTCCTCCAATTGTTTGCAGAGATTGGGTTGTGAAGGTAATTCTGCCACAAGGGGGATCCACTGTGGAAGGCCCTTCTCTCAACATGCCATATAACTCTGAATCAGTATGGTTAAGGATGGCATCTTGTGAGAAGAACTTTGCCAGTGGTGCAGGTGAAAGTTGAATGAGGGTCTGAGCCAGGCCTCGACAAACCCCGGGCGCCAGGTCGCCATGGCAACCAGAAATCTTGTCCTGTTGAGTGACTGCCGTTCCTTCTCTCCCTATGTTAAAACAGCTGTCAGATTCAGCAAGAGCCGAGTTCTCTGCTTCATCTAACAGCTGTTAAACTTGGCTGTCTGCCTGGAATAGTTGTTGAGAGTTAGAAGAATAAAAGGAACAAACAATGTATCTTCTTCTTTCAAAGCAATGATCTCCGGGCTATCAGGAAAGTTTAACCATTTAAAGACTAAACCCTCTCACATTAGTGGCTTACAATTAAATATCCAGTGTTTTTTGCTAGAAAATGACTTGAAACCCCCAAACATTATATATTATTTTTTAGCAGAGACCCTAGAGAATAAAATGGCGGTTGCTGCAATATTTTAGGTCACATGGTATTTGCGCAGCGGTCTTTCAAGCGCAATTTTTTGGAAAAAAACACACTTTTAATGAATTAAAAAAACTAAACCGTAAAGTTAGCCCATTATTTTTTTGTATAATGTGAAAGATGAGGTCACACCATGAGAAACGTGACCTTTATTCTAAGCAACAAACTTGTGATAAAGCCCTGAGTACCATCAGCAATTACCACTCTATGTGCAGCTGGGCTCCAGTATTTCATGGTGACCGGAAACCCACCAGAGCAATGAAAAGTCATTGTGGGGGACACACATGTAGGCAGGAAGTGGCTGCAAAGAGGCAGCAGAAGATCAGCAGCGCTGGAATACTTTTCACTTTTTTGTATTTTATTTACGTCACTAAGGCTTTGTTTAGATGTGCAAGTTGGGTGGTAATAATGTGCAGTAGAGACACGTTTTTGCCACCCTTAAGCTCCATTAGGCAGCAGATGAGGGAGTTTTACATGCCACAGTCACAATGCATTCAGCATAATGAGTTTCCCCCATAACAGATTTTTTAGTGTCACTCTTTCTGGCCAGCCTATAACCCTGATGTAATGGTGGAGTTATTGACTGGCTGCTCTGCTGTGAGTAAGTTAGGGTTAGGGGCACAAATTACTTGTCTTACCCCTGGCGCTGACAACCCCACACTACGCTATAAAAAACTGGCTCCTAACTTTTTTAGCCGGCTCCTAGATTCAAGGCAAATTTGTCAAGCCCTGGTCTGAGCAGTTCAACGGGTTATTTTCCAGCTTGCTCCATAGAAATGCTCACAAGTTCCTGGTGTACAGATTTAGGACATGAAAACTTAAAGCGGAGTTCCACCCTTTCCTTAGGTTTATTTAAAGTCAGCAGCTACAAAAAGTGTAGCTGCTGACTTTTAATAAACTGACACTTACCTGTCTCATGGTCCAGCGATGAAGCCGCACAGAGCCTCGCTCCTCTCCCCCTCCCCTCCACGGCATTGCTACTGTGGGCACCCGGCCGCGGCTTCACGGCCGGGCGCACACGCGAGCGGTGCTGTGCTTTGTGATTGGTCCCAAAGTCTTCTAGGACCTGTCCTGTGTCCCAGAAGACTTTGGGAGGGAGAAGGAGTCCTTCCACTTCCGATCGACCGGGGCGGAAGTACCCCTAAAACTAGGGTATCCCCACCCCCCCTCCTCCCCAAAAGCTCAGTTTCAACATCTGGAGCTGGGGAGGAGGACTTAAAGCGGAAGTTCCACTTTTGGGTGGAACTCCGCTTTAAGACAGAGAATGTATTTCACCAGCTGACCTCCACCTGTCCCTCCATGCAATCCCATTCAGTATAGAGGGGGATGGGCCGAGCAGAGGCCACCGTTCCTCTAATTGGCGTGGAATGGATGTAAACCCGAATCATGAAATTTGAGTTAAACACATCTGTCTGTAGTGTTTTGTTCTCTCTTCAAAGAAGCCATGTCCCGTAGCTCTGTTATCAGCCTGATAAGTTCTTAGACGTTCTGGGAGACGGGACAGAATTTAGAGATGGAGGAGGTTGCTAAAAAAAGATTGGCAGCCGGCTAAACAATACACAGACACTGCTCTGCATGTGTGGGAAGGGGGTGTGCCTTTCCTCCAATCAGCTTTCTCATAGTGTCTAGCAATCAACTCCTAGATAGGAAGGAGGAAGTGAAAAATATAACACAATATGCATTTTCTAAACCGTATATAAAGCTGAAGACAGCAGATATACATGCAAGACAGTGGTTCTCAACTCCTGTTCTTAGGACCCACTAACAGGCCAGATTTTAAGTATTACATTGGGGAGATGCAGACTAGAATACTGCAATCACTGAGCAGCAAATGATATCACCTGTGATGTATTTCAGTTACCTTGCAAACCTGGCCTGTTAGTGGGTCTTGAGGACAGGAGTTGGAGAATCACTGATATAAGAATTGTATAGGGAGATTTGTTTCATCCCTGTGTATCATCTGAGGCTATTCACTTCACTGGGCATATGGAGGGTTTACATCCGCTTTAAAGGGCACACATTTTGCCACGTGAAAAAAAGCAAAAGAAAGAAAAAAGCAAGCTGCAATTTGCCAAAATCCCAGGAGTCAATTTTATATTGGTACATAGATCAGTGGGTGTAAAGTGGAACTTCACTCTCCCAAACATTGCTTATTTATCCTCATTGTGCTAGCATTAGAAAATAGATCGAAAAGTAGATTTAATTTTTTTTTTACATTTCTTCAGTTACTGCGTTTTTTTGCCTAGGCAAATGAGGTCATGCATTCCAGGAGACTTTAGGAGAGGGGTTCTTAGCTAAGCACACTCTTGCATGCATACTTGAGCTAAGGGCAGATGTATTCCAGGAATAAAAAGATACATGAATCATTCGCTCTTACTCAAGATGGCCACCACCAGAAGTGCTAGGGGGAGTTTTTCAAAGTGCATAAAGCAGAGACATGGATGGGGGCGTTTGCTTCGAATACTAAATGAATGAAATAGTGTTTTAGGTTTGTGGTGTTCAGATGCAGTGAAGATCCACTTTAGGGCAACTCAATCTGACACGTTTTATGTTACACCCATATTTAGGGCTTGGGACAAGAAGAGATTGGCCTACAGGCATGTCACATAAACAAAGATGCATTTTTTTCCCTTTTTAAACAAATGCTGACATCACAATTTGGCCTTTAAGGTTTCCTATAATTGAATAAAAAAAAAAAAATGCACCGAAACACATCAAAAACGCATCCGAAGCGTGTCCGGACTGTCTTATGGCGTGAACTGGCCCTAAATGAGACATTTTTGCTCTCAGTACTGGGTAGAAAACAATACTTCAGCATTAAAGGAAACCTGACATGAGACTGAGGATATGTTTTGTGGAGCGATTGATTTAAAAATGCAAGCTATTAAATAATAGCCTTTATCGTCGAATACTAGCATTTTGAATTGAGCTCAATGTGCAAAAATGACCAATATAATAGATAAAAGAGGCTGCTGTGAAAGCCCAATGCCTCTGATGCCCACAATTATAGCAATACCTTGCAATGAATACACTTACATGTGCCTGTCAATCTTCTTGGACTCACGGTAACGGCGGAGCAGGCGGCGAAGAATTCGCATTCTCCTCATCCAGGCCAGCTTCTCAGGCATACGAGCGTTAGCAGTACCCTTTCTCTTACCTGTAGAAAAGACAACCTTGCCAATTAAACTATACAAGACATTTTATAACACAATAGCACAATTGATTAGGAAAGTGCAAGTTTTCTGTTCTTTCCACCTCAATGGGAAGACTAAAAATTGTACCACAGTGGTTTATATTTAGATGCAAGAAAGTGAACCTGACCCAGACGGGTAAAAATTTTGGCTGCAGTAAGTTAAATTTACCATCTACTTTTATTCCAGGCTCCATGAATGTCATCAATACCATTTGCATCTGGATTACCCAATATTGTACATTATGGAAAACCCATCACCATGACACCGTGGTTTATCATTGCATTTACTGAGCAGCTGGAACAAACCAGGAACTTTCATCAATGGAATCTCAGAAAAAGGAGACCAGCATGCAAATTATCAAACCAGTGGCCTGATCCAGCCAGGTGCGATGGCAGAAGCAGCAGGGGTGATTGTGTGAGCATGCAGGCCCTGGGTGATAAAAGGAGAGGGTAGGGGTCTGGAAATAAGAGGTGCATTGATGAAAGCTGGAGAAGGGGCCTGCAGACATGGGGTGGAGATGAGCACAGGCACAGTGGTAAATTGGGGCAGGAAGCAGGTACAGGTGCTGAGAAAAAATTAGCTGCGGGCACAGTGGATGCAGAGAAAGGAAGCTGCAGGCACAAGGGGCACTAAAGGAGGGCTGCAGGTGTGATGGTTGCCAAGAGAAGGGTGTAGGCATAGTGAAAGACAGTAGCAGGCATGGTGGGAGCTGGTGAGAGAAATTGGGTACTGGGGGGAAGGGAGGCTGCAGGTGTGGTAGATTCTGAAAGCAGCGAGTTATGGAGGCGAGTGCATGATCAATAAAGGAGGTCTGCAGAATTTATGCGAAAATATGGTGGTTGTAGGCCAATTGGATGGTGAGAGCAGGAGTGTTGCCGGCACAGCCAGTGTGAGAAGGGAGACCCCCCTCCAACTACTTTCACCCCCAAGCACACTCTCTCCCCCAATGGAGGCCATCCTAGATGCTGATAGGAGCGTCCCAACATTCACATGGAACTCATCCCACTCACACTACCAGAGGTGCTGCAGAAGGGATAAGTGCCTTGACTTTCAGGCCACCACGCAGTCAAACCAACAAAATTATACAACAAAAAAAAATACATTTTATTAACACCATTAAATAAAACAGGACCGAAAAGGTCTAATAGTGGAGATAACATATGCACACAACAGATCAATATGTATTGAAAGCCACCACACAGAACTTCCTATATAAAGTATGGCTATCTTGTGTGAATAAGCACCAATGCGTGGAAATAGGAGTCTTCATAGGAATCAATAAGGTGGTGGAATAATTACAGTTGTTCGGCTAGGAGTGCATTTCCATGAAGGAAACCAGAGTGTAAACATGATATGGCACAAAGAATGCCCAAACTTCCACCCAAGAAGAACCAGCCAACAAAGAAATAATGTGGTCAAAGAGTTTAATCCAACAGAGCTGGTAAGGGCTCAGGAACAATGCAGACCCACATGGCTATGGTAGCAATGGTACATCCATGTTCATTCACCAAGACCACGCAAGAATGGCCAGTTCTCAGAAGGGCTTTCTTATATCACCCAAAAGAAGCCAATGCAGAATAAATCTGGAGCCTACAAAAAAGGTATTCAGCTTCCAAAAAGTCCCCATGTCAACCAGTACACCCATTTAGTCTTATGTATAATTTTGATGGTTTGAATGTTTCACTCCACATGTAATTTACATTAGGGATACGGCACGGTCAATGCATTATGGTCTAATAGAGGCAAGCTTGTAACAGATGAAATTGTTTATTGAACTTCTTACGCACATTTAAGGGTCTATGTATCAAACGTTCACTCTGCAGAAGTGGCAAACATCTGCACTCATTCCCATCAGTCCCTACCCTCAAGGAGCTTACAATCTAAGATCCCTAATAAACATTTATACATATACTACTAGGGCCAATTTAGACAGGATCTAATTAACCTACCAGCATGTCTGGAGTGTGGGAGGAAACCGGAGTACCCAGAGGAAACCCACGCAGGTACAGGGAGAACATGCAAACTCCAGGAATGTAGTATCATGGTTGGGATTTGAACCAGCGACCATTTTGCTGCTAGTTCTAATTAACTTACCAATGCCCATGTGTCTGCCCTTCCTACGTGCAAGAGTGTTCTTGCGGCAGCGAGCACGAGAATGAACAGTTACTGGTTTGCGGATAATCAGACCATCCTTAACCAGCTTCCTGATTTGCTGACCTAGAGATGGGGAAAAAAAACAAAAAAAAAAAAAAAACACAATTAAGAGTCTTGTACTTCGAATCAAACGACGGCAGAAAAAAAAAAAAAAAAAAAAAAAAGGAGAAACCACTTACGGGAGTTGGCATTGGCAATCTCATTGGTTTCGTTTGGATCCAGCCATACTTTTTTCTTGCCACAGCGCAGCACGCTGGAGGCAAGCCTCTTTTGAAGTCTGAGCATGCTAGAAAAAAAAAAACAAAAACCCTGAATGTTAAAAACAATTACTGGCAGCAAACCCTACACAACCTCACTTCTACAGTATAAAATATGCATAGAGTATGACCAAAAACAGTCTGCTGCAGAAGAGTGACCATTTACACATTTCTTAAACCCACAGATACAGGTGACCGGTAAGTAACTTTGCTGTGCACACTACTGTTCTTGATTATCTGCCATGTTATGCTGGAGAAAGCCTAAAGTGATTCTAAATCTTTATTTTGAAAGGTTATACTTTACCTGCTCTGTGCAAAGCTTTTGCACAGAGCAGCCCCAAACCTCCTCCTCTGGTGTCCCCCGCCAGTGCTCTTGGCTTCTCCTGTTTTCAGAGGAACCTCCCCCAAAGAAGCCGCTCCAGCTATCAAAACTGCCCTGTGTGGAGGGGGAGAGATGCTGCTCTTGTACGCAGCACTGGATCAAGATCGGGCTCAGGATCTTTAGGTTTAGGAGATATTCAATGTATCTGCATGTGCCAACGTTGTCGGTACATGCCTAATGAAGAACCGGCCCCACGGTGCCATTTCTTTAGTTAATGTGCCATAACCAGGCGCTCCTGCGCACACGCAGGGGGGTGATGTCAGCGTGGCTCCAGCCATTCACAGCTCGGGTGCCCGTGCTGTGACTGGCCGGAGCCCGCGATCCTGTAAGACAGGTGACATGACACCGGTCACAGCGGTGCTCGGGGACCGCTGCAACAGCATTGATCTAAGGTATTTCATAATGATCTAGTATGCAATGCATGCTAGCTCATTATGCCGTTATCTTGCAGGATTTTTTTTTTCACCCTTGACAACCACTTGAGCCCCAGAAGGATTTCCCCCCTTTAGGACCGGAGCCCTTTTTGCGATTCGGCACTGCGTTGATTTAACTGAAAATTGCGCGGTCGTGCGACTTTGTACCCAAACAAAATTGGTGTTTGATCACCGATGCATCATTTCTGATCGCCGCTATAAACAAAAGAGCGACAATTTTGCAAAAAAACACAAATTTCTAACTTTTTGCTAAAATACAAATCCAAAAAAAAAAAAAATTATAAAAAAACATTTTTTTCATCGGTTTTGGCCAATTTATATTCTTCCTCATATTTGCGATTAAAAAAAAAAAAAAAAAAAAAAAAAAAAAAAAAAATCGCAATCGGCATTTATTGATAGGTTTGTGCAAAAGTGGCCGCGTTTACGGATGAGAATTTCTGGGGTTTTTATTTTTTTTTTAGTAATGGCGGCGATCTGCGGTTTTTAACGGTACTGCGATATTAGGGCGGACATGTCGGACCATTTTGACACTTTTTTGGGACCATTGGCATTTATACAGCGATCAGTGCTATAAAAATGCACTGATTACTGTGTAAATGTCATTGGCAGTGAAGGGGTTAACCTGCAAGGGCGCTCTAAGGGTTAACTATGTTCCCTGGGCGTGTTCTAACTGTGGGGGGACTGCCGTAGCTGGGGAAGGGAAGTGATCACAGCTTCCATGTAGAGGAAGGCTGTGAATCACAGCCCTTCCCCCTTCACAGAACGGAGGTCCGTGTTTACTTACACGGACCTCCGTTCTTTCACTCCGGGGGGGCCCTCCCCGGACACAGTGAGTGCGCAGGCGCGCCTCCGGCGGCACGCGCTCACTGGGCGCGATCTTGCAGCCGCCGTCATATGACGGCGATTTGCGCAGGAGCGCCACCTTGTCGCAGTCAATTGCCAATTGACGGTCGGTAAGCGGTTAAAAAAAAGGAATGGAAAGTGTTCGATTTCTGGCTAAGATTGCATTGAAAATTGCAGTGATACTCAATATGTCCTGCCCGATCATTTTAATGCATCATGATTGCACACATGCATTTGTATGACCTTGCATGGGGGGGGGGGGGGGGGGGGGG
>BLSH010324724.1:17804-32009 GCA_018402905.1 Glandirana rugosa | reverse complement strand
GAGGGGGGGACAGTGGAGGTAGCCAGGTGGATGGGAGGACAGGGGGGTAGCCAAGTGGAGGGGAGGATGGGGAGGTAGCCAGGTGGAGGGGAGGACAGGAGAGGTAGCCAGATGGAGGGGAGGACAGGAGGTAGCCAGGTGGATGGGAGGACAGGGAGGGGGTTACCTCTATGGAAGCCTTCAATGTCAGAGGGACCTGCTGCTTAGTGCAATAGCAGGGGGATTGACTCACTGCGATCCCTGGAGAGACTGTCGGCAGGTGTTCCACTTCAGGCTGAGCCACAGAGGGAGTCTGACTGCTCTCCCCGGCGTGCTGTGTCGGCAGGGAGCTGCCATTTTGAGACGGCTGTGTGGCCTGTGTGGTGTCCTCCCACTGTTTTGGCCTCTTGGCTGTTCGGTCCCATGTCAGGAGGAATTTGCAGGATAATGCAGAGCTAATGTGGAGCATGTCTGCTCACATGAACGGCTCAGCCACGCCCCCGGCGACGTCACTTCCGGTATTCGTTTCCAGTATCGGGAGCATTTTCGTGAGTACCGACACTCACGAAAATGCTAGTATTGGCACCAATATCCGATACCAGTATCAGTATTGGTGCATCCCTAGTTTCAACTGAGTGCACAGGTCTTCTACTGAGTAACCTGTGTGTTCTACTGAGTGCCCAGGTCTTCTGCTGAGTGATCTGGGTGTTCTACTGAGTGCCCAGACCTTCTACTGAGTGTCCTGGGTGTTCTATGAAGTGCCAAGGCCTTCTACTGAGTGTCCTGGGTGTTCTAATGAGTACCCAGGTCTTCTACTGAGTGACCTGAGTGTTCTAATGATTGCTTAGACCTTCTACTGAGTGCTCTGGTGTTCAACTGAGTGCGCAGGTCTTCTACTGAGTGCCATGGGTGTTCTAATGAGTGCCCAGCTCTTCTACTGAGTGACCTGTGGGTTCTACTGAGTCTCAAGGTCTTCTACTGAGTGACTTGGGTGTTCTACTGAGTGCCCAGGCCTTCTACTGAGTACCTTGGGTGTTCTACTGAGTGCCCAGGTCTTCTACTGAGTGACCTGCCTATTCTACTGAGTGCCCAGGTCTTCTGCTGAGTGACCTGGGTGTTCTAATGAGTGCCCAGGCCTTCTACTGAGTACCTTCAGTGTTCTACGGAGTGCCCATGTCTTCTACTGGGCGTTCTGTGGCATGCCCACGCCTTCTACTAAGTGACCTGTGTGTTCTACTGAGTGCACAGTTTGTCTACTGAGTGACCTGGGTTTGTTTACTGAGTGCCCAGGCCTTCTAATGAGTACCTTGGGTGTTCTACTGAGTGCCCAGGTCTTCTGCTAAATGACCTGTGTGTTCTACTAGGAATACGGGTCTTCTACTGAGTGACCTTTGTGTTCTACTGAGTGCCCAGGCCTTCTACTTAGTGCCCTGGGTGTTCTACGCCATGCGCAGGCCTTCTTCTGAGTGCCCTGGGTATTCTAATGAGTGCCCAGGCCTTCTACTGAATGTCCTTGCTATTCTAAGTGTCCAGGTCTTCTACTAACTGACCTGGGTGTTCTATTGAGTGCACAAGTCTTCTACTGAGTGACCTGTGTGTTCTACTGAGGGTCCATGTCGTCTACTGGGTGACCTGGGTGTTTTACTGAGTGCCTAGGCCTTCTTCTGAGTACCTCGGGTGTTCTACTGAGTGTCAAGGTCTTCTACTAAGTGACCTGGGTGTTCTACTGAGGGCCCAGGTCTTCTACTGAGTGATCTGGGAGTTCTACTGAGTGCCCACGCCTTCTACTGAGTACCTTGAGTGTTCTGCTGAGTGACCTGGGTGTTCTACTGAGTGTCCAGGTCTTCTACTGAGTGATCTGTGTATTCTATGGAGTGCCCAGGCCTTCTACTGAGTACCTTGGGTGTTCTACTGAGTGCCTAGGCCTTCTACTGAGTGACCTGCCTGTTCTACTGGGTGCCCAGGTCTTCTGCTGAGTAACCTGGGTTTTCTAATGAGTGCCCAGGCCTTCTACTGAGTACCTTGAGTGTTCTACGGAGTGCCCAGGTCTTCTACTGGGTGCCCTGGGTGTTCTGCTGCATGCCCAGGCCTTCTACTGAGTGACCTGTGTGTTCTACTGAGTGCACAGTTCATCTACTGAGTGACCTGGGTTTTTTACTGAGTGCTCAGGCCTTCTTCTGAGTACCTTGGGTATTCTACTGAGTGCCCAGGTCTTTTGCTGAGTCACCTGCATGTTCTACTGGGTGTATAGGTCTTCTACTGAGTGACCTTTGTGTTCTACTGAGTGCCCAGGCCTTCTACTGGGTGCCCTGGGTGTTTTACGGCATGCCCAGGCCTTCTACTGAGTGCCCCGGGTATTCTAATGAGTGTCCAGGCCTTCTACGGAGTGCCCTGAGTAATCTAATGAGTGTCCAGGTCTTCTACTGACTGACCTGGGTGTACTAATGAGTGCACAGGTCTTCTACTGAGTGACCTGTGTGTTCTACTGAGGGCCCAGGTTGTCTACCGAGTGACCTGGGTGTTTTACTGAGTGCCCAGTCCTTCTTCTGAGTGACCTGAGTGTTCTACTGCATGCCCAGATATTCTACTGAGTGTCCTGGGTATTGTACTGCATGTCCCAGGCCTTCTACTGGGTGCCCTGGGTGTTCTACAGTGTGCCCAGGCCTTCTGAGTGCCCTGGGTATTCTAATGAGTGCACAGGTCTTCTGAGTGACCTGGGTGTTCTAATGAGTGCCCAGATCTTCTGTTGAGTGACCTGGGTGTTCTACTGAGTGTACAGGCCTTCTACTGAGTGACCTGGGTGTTCTAATGAGTGCCCAGGCCTTCTACTGAGTGACCTAGTGTTCTACTGCGTGCCCAGATATTCTACTGAGTATCCTGGGTATTGTACTGCATGTCCCAGGCCTTCTACTGGGTATTCTACAGTGTGCCCAGGCCTTCTGACTGCCCTGGGTATTCTAATGAGTGCACAGGTCTTTTGAGTGACCTGGGTGTTCTAATGAGTGCCCAGATCTTCTGTTGAGTGACCTGGGTGTTCTACTGAGTGTGCAGGCCTTCTACTGAGTGACCTGGGTGTTCTAATGAGTGCCCAGGCCTTCTACTGAGTGACCTAGTGTTCTACTGCGTGCCCAGATATTCTACTGAGTGTCCTGGGTATTGTACTGCATGTCCCAGGCCTTCTACTGGGTGATAACAAAAAATGTGAAAAATCACAAAGGATCCGAAGGGACACCGCGGCTCATTAAAAGGTCAAATTTTATTGAAATTGATTAAAAATTCAATAACCACACAAAATTCACCACCGTTGATGCACAAGTAAAATGGACAACGTTGTCAATTTAAGAACAAGGGGAACACATCAGCCGGCTACATACACCATACACAGCCACACACATGTTGCATGCATCCATCACGGCCTGGCGGGTGGTATGAAAACCGTCCTTCAATCTTCATGTAATGGTATAACTGGAAACCAAAGACAATCTGTGATCATCGGGTCCGGAATCACATGGGGGTCGTGTGGGCGACTGGCTGATGCGTCCCAGAGAAGTGTGATGACGGAATATAGTTCTCTGGTCTGCCTATCTATATGAACAGGAGGTTTTCCGGCAACTTAAAGATCCTGATACATACCGCAGACTGGGTGACAACCCTTTCCCCTGTATTGTGGCCCAACTCAATGCAAAACTAACCTTGGCTGCTGAGGATAGTTTACTTCCTAAGAGAGAGTTGGATCATCTAAAGGTTCAGGCATATAATATGCCAACTTTCTATCTGATCCCTAAGTTACACAAGGACATTAACAACCCCCCGGGAAGACGCATAGTGTCCGCTATAAAAGGCCCCCTAGAAAGAGTGGGGAAGTTTGTTGATGCATTAATCAAAGACCTAGTCCTGGAGTGACCCTCATATGTCCAGGACACTAGACAAGTTCTCTCTAAATTACTTGATGTCCAGGTACCTGAGGGAACCCTACTGGTGGAGATTGATGTTGAGTCCCTATATACGTCCATTCCCCACCAGTGGGGTTTACGCGCAGTTTTGCACTTTTTGGATAAAAAACATCCAACCCTGGGAGCACACAACAGGTTCATCATTGATTTACTTGAACTTATGCTCACAAACAACTGTTTTCAATTCCTGGGAGCCTCGTACCAACAGATACGGTGAACCTCTATGGGTGCCCCATGGGCACCGGCATACGCCTGCCTGCACTTAGGCCTGAGGTCTATTGTTCATCTATGTACTTGGCCCACGTATTAATGTGGATCAGGTACATAGATGATATTTTTGTACTGTGGAGGGGTTCTCATGAGCAGGTGGAACTCTTTTTGGCTGAACTCAACCAAAATGACCGTAACATCTGATTGACCTACTTGGTTGACCCCGTTTCATTGCCCTTTTTGGATTTGACAATTACTTTAAAGGGGGGGAGCCTAAATACCTGTACATTCCGCAAACCCACGGCGGCCAATACTTTACTACAGGCTAAAAGTTGCCATCCAAGGTCTCTTATCTCAGGTATTCCAGTAGGTTAATTCCTATGGTCTCGCAGGAACTGCTCCTCTGAGGTACAGTTTATGAAGGAGGCAAAGGAGATGCATGCCCGTTTCAGGGAAAGGGGGTATTCCCATCGCATCCTCAGAAAGGCAAAACGTAGGGCAAGAGACCAGGATCGACGTGACCTTTTGGGCACTACATGTACTAAGTCAGATGCTGGGACATTAACTAAAACCACAGCCCCGCCGTTACGTATAATTACCAAATATGGGGCCCAGTGGAACCAGGTGAGAGGAATCTTGGACAGGCATTGGCACATTTTGACTAGGACCCCACTGCTTGGTCAAATAGTTGGCCCCAGGCCACAAATGGTGGCCAAGAGGGCTCAAAATCTGTCAGATGCCCTGGTACATTCAGAATATAGGAGAACCCCTACACCCAACTGGCTTACTAGCCGCCCAATAAGACCGGGGATGTATTCCTGTGGTAGCCGTAGTATTTGCCAATTTGTCGATAGGACGGACACCTTTTTTAATTCAGATCGAACCAAATCTTTCAAGATCAATAAATTCATAAATTGTTCTACTACCAGAGTCATTTACCTCATTACATGCCCCTGTGGGAAAGCATATGTGAGGAAGACTAAACGTCCCCTTAAGGTGAGAATCAATGAACACCTGGCTAGCATTAAGGGGAAAAAAGACGAGGACAAATCCATTGCTTCCCATTTCAGACAATTTCATGGGGGTAACCCACATGGGCTCACAGTAAAGGGAATTTATGCCCTGGTCCTCCCTCTCAGGAGAGGTGACTTTGACACCATTTTACTCCAGAAGGAGAAGAGATTCATCTTCCTTCTGGATACAATGGTGCCAAATGGCCTCAACACGGAGTGCAACTTTTCTGTGTTTCTGGAGGCCTAAATCTGATTATTGTTCTCTGGTTTTCATCATCATTTTTTCATCATATAGTCTTTTTATTAATCATAGTGCTGTTCGGACCAACAAGCCTTAGTGGCTGATAAGAGGGGAGGGTGAAGAAAGGGGCTTTCATTAACCCCGCTTAAATTAAGGTGTATAGGAAGTGGCAATACTATCGGATTACCAGCATTCCATGTATTGGACAATACATCTTTAAGCAATTATTCCACAATAGCCCTATTGTTGGTCATAGTATTGTAACTGGGCCTTGGTTGCAACTACTTCCTTGAGGCCATTTAACTTCAATAAATCCACTATACCTTAATATTTTATTGCATTAGTAACAACGTTCCTTCATCCTTCTTTAATATTTTTCCCTCTTTTGTGACTACATTTATCCTTGGTTAAGCTTAACAGAAATGTAGGGTACCAGGAGTCTTCGGGCCCCTTGTGTTGTTATTTATTTGTTAATCATCAGAAATACATGATCGGTCAGATCGGGGTGAATATGCAATTACTAATAGGCATATAATATCAAGGACTAACATAGATATGCGGTCACCGATATCTATTCACCTGATATGATCGGTCTATATGTATGTCCAGCGGTTAGGTTTCCGGTGTATGGATGCTCTCTAAGCGTGTCTGAAGGATATAAGTGGTGGATGAATGATGGGTGACACCTGGAGGAGATGTTCTGCTATAACCAATCATCCAGATTCCAATGTGTATAAAGCTTTCCCCTTAGCAGCTCCGCCCTCGCTTTGAGAAAGTCCGCGATTGGCGGACGAAACGCGTCAACGTTACCGTCATCACGCTTCTCTGGGACGCATCAGCCAGTCACCCACATGACCCCCATGTGATTCCGGACCCAGTGATCATGTGATCCTGCACAGCCACGGCCGTTGCCTCCGTGAGTGGATTGGAACTTGCGGTTCCTGAGGTACGGCGTCCCCTTGCCGTGATACACGGGACTTACTGACAGCATACAGAGAGGAACTTTACAGGCCGGTCGAACCGGTGAAGACTGGTGAGATACACCCATTTACCTCTGTTTGTCCTTACTCTTGGATACTGTCCATCACGGAGAGCGTACAATACCTGGGCACATTATTCAATGTTAGGCCTCCACAACATGCAGGATCTTTAGACTTTGCCGAGCCCGGCATAGCATCCACTCATTGATGGTGGGTGGTCTTGAATTATTGGACGGATAGTCCATTCGGGTCCCATCGGACAGAATTGCTCCATCCTCATGGATTGTCTTTGGTTTCCAGTTATACCATTACATGAAGATTGAAGGACGGTTTTCATACCACCCCATTTCCTCTTCCCCCCCCCCCCCCCTATTAGCCAGGCCGTGATGGATGCATGCAACATGTGTGTGGCTGTGTATGGTGTATGTAGCCGGCTGATGTGTTCCCCTTGTTCTTAAATTGACAACGTTGTCCATTTTAATTGTGCATCAGCGGTGGTGAATTTTGTGTGGTTATTGAATTTTTAATCAATTTCAATAAAATTTGACCTTTTAATGGGCCGCAGTGTCCCTTCGGATCCTTTCTGATTTTTCACATTTTTTTGTTATTTATGGCCATTGGTCCTGGGACCTCACTCCATACCGGGGTGGAAGGCAAATAAGTTCCAGGGTAGGGGCATATATATATATATATATATATATATATATATATATGTATGGATATATTTTCTTTCCCCAACTGGTAAAAACTTCGTTACCATCCCTTACGGGGGGCTGTTTTAACAATTGTTGTTTTTCCTTCTACTGGGTGCCCTGGGTGTTCTACTGTGTGCCCAGGCCTTCTGAGTGCCCTGGGTATTCTAATGAGTGCACAGGTCTTCTACTGAGTGACCTGGGTGTTTTAATGAGTGCCCAGGTCTTCTATTGAGTGACCTGGGTGTTCTACTGAATGTACAGGCCTTCTACTGAGTGACCTGGGTGTTCTACTGAGTGCCCAGGCCTTCTTCTGAGTACCTTGGGTGTTCTACTGAGTGACCAGGCCTTCTACTGAGTACCTTGAGTGTTCTACTGAGTGCCTAATTCTTCTGCTGAGTGACAGGGGTGTTCTACTGAGTGCCCACGTCTTCTACTGAGTGACCTGTGTGTTCTATGGAGTGCCCAGGCCTTCTACTGAGTGTCCTCGGTATTCTGAGTGCCATGGGTATTCTAATGAGTGCCCAGATCTTCTACTGAGTGACCTGTGGGTTCTACTGAGTGCCCAGGCTTTCTACTGAGTAACTTGGGTGTTCTACTGAGTGCCCAGGTCTTCTACTGAGTGACCTGTCTGTTTTACTGAGTGCCCAGGTCCTCTACTGAGTGACCTGGTTGTTCTACGGAGTGCCCAGGTCATGTCCAGGCCTTCTACTGAGTGCCCTGGGTAATCTAATGAGCGCCCAGGTCTTCTACTGACTGACCTGGGTGTTCTACGGAGTGCCCAGGTCTTCTACTGAGTGACCTGGGTGTTCTAATGAGTCCCAGGCCTTCTACTGAGTGACCTAGTGCTCTGCTGCGTGCCCAGATATTCTACTGAGTGTCCTGGGTATTGTAATGCATGTCCCAGGTGGTGCCCTGGGTGTTCTGCGGTGTGCCCAGGCCTTCTACTAAGTGCCCTAGGTATTCTAATGAGTGCCCAGGTCTTCTGTTGAGTGACCTGGATGTTCTACTGAGTGCCCAGGCCTTCTACTGAGTGACCTGGCTGTTCTACTGAGTGCCCAGGCCTTCTTCTGAGTAGCTTGGGTGTTCTACTGAGTGCCCAGGTCTTCTGCTGAGTGACCTGGGTGTTCTACTGAGTGCACATGTCTTCTGCTGAGTGACCTGCGTGTTCTACTGGGTGTACAGGTCTTCTACTGAGTGACCTGCGTGTTCTACTGAGTGCCCAGGCCTTCTACTGGGTGCCCTGGGTGTTCTACTGCATGCCCAGGCCTTCTACTGAGTGCCCTGGGTAATTTATTGAGTGCCCAGGTCTTCTACTGACTGACCTTGGTGTTCTAATGAGTGCACAGGTCTTCTACTGAGTGACCTGTGTGTTCTACTGAGGGCCCAGAATGTCTACCGAGTGACCTGGGTGTTTTACTGAGTGCCCAGTCCTTCTTCTGAGTGACCTGAGTGTTCTACTGCGTGCCCAGATATTCTACTGAGTGTCCTGGGTATTGTACTGCATGTCCCAGGCCTTCTACTGGGTGCCCTGGGTGTTCTACAGTGTGCCCAGGCCTTCTGAGTGCCCTGGGTATTCTAATGAGCGCACAGGTCTTCTACTGAGAGACTTGGGTGTTCTAATGAGTGCCCAGGTCTTCTACTAAGTGACCTGGGTGTTCTACTGAGTGTACAGGTCTTCTACTGAGTGACCTGGGTGTTCTACTGAGGGACCAGGCCTTCTACTGAGTACCTTGAGTGTTCTACTGAGTGCCCAGGTCTTCTGCTGAGTGACAGGGGTGTTCTACCGAGTGCCCAGGTTTTCTACTGAGTGACCTGTGTGTTCTATGGAGTGCCCAGGCCTTCTACTGAGTGTCTTTGGTATTCTGAGTGCCATGGGTATTCTAATGAGTGCCCAGATCTTCTACTGAGTGACCTGTGGGTTCTACTGAATACCCAGGCCTTCTACTGAGTACCTTGGGTGTTCTACTGAGTGCCCAGGTCTTCTACTGAGTGACCTGCCTGTTTTACTGAGTGCCCAGGTCTTCTGCTGAGTGACCTGGTTGTTCTACTGAGTGCCCAGGTCTTCTACTGAGTGACCTGGGTGTTCTAATGAGTGCCCAGGCCTTCTACTGAGTGACCTAGTGCTCTACTGCGTGCCCAGATATTCTACTGAGTGTCCTGTGTATTGTAATGCATGTCCCAGGCCTTCTACTGGGTGTTCTACGGTGTGCCCAGGCCTTCTACTGAGTGCCCTGGGTATTCTAATGAGTGCCCAGATCTTCTACTGAGTGACCTGGCTGTTCCACTGAGTGCCCAGGCCTTCTTCTGAGTACCTTGGGTGTTCTACTGAGTGCCCAGGTCTTCTGCTGAGTAACCTGGGTGTTCTACTGAGTGCACATGTCTTCTGCTGAGTGACCTGGGTGTTCTACTGAGTGCACAGGTCTTCTGCTGAGTGACCTGTGTTTTCTACTGAGTGCCCAGGTCTTCTGCTGAGTGACCTGCATTTTCTACTGGGTGTACAGGTCTTCTACTGAGTGACCTTTGTGTTCTATTGAGTGCCCAGGCCTTCTACTGGGTGCCATGGGTGTTCTACGGCATGCCCAGGCCTTCTACTGAGTGCCCTGGGTAATTTAATGAGTGCCCAGGTCTTCTACTGACTGACCTTGGTGTTCTAATGAGTGCACAGGTCTTCTACTGAGTGACCTGTGTGTTCTACTGAGTCCTTCTTCTGATTGACGTGAGTGTTCTACTGCGTGCCCACTGCCCAGATATTTTACTGAGTGTCCTGGGTATTGTACTGCATGTCCCAGGCCTTCTACTGGTTGCCCTGGGTGTTCTACAGTGTGCCCAGGCCTTCTGAGTGCCCTGGGTATTCGAATGAGTGCACAGGTCTTCTACTGAGTGTCCTGGGTGTCCTAATAAGTGCCCAGGCTTTCTACTAAGTAGGAGAAAGTGGCAAATACCGAGCTCAAATCCTCTAGGGGAGCAGCAGCAAATATACACAATCAGTATACCGTGATATGATAAATAAAAGGCTGCACTAAATAGTTGAAGGGACAGGTCCCAAACCAAAAAGCTTGAAGACCCAGAATAGTACCAGGTCCAATATGTAAAAAATGTGAATGAGTAAAAAGGTCTTTAAAAAACATCAAATAGAATGCTCAGTCCCTGATAAATCTGTCTGATTACTCAGAAAACGATCTCCATTCCCAGGCAGGCATCTTGAAGCAAATAACTTCACCCAAAGTGCTGTATAGGCATGCTGTGTGATCCACCACAGACATAAGAGAGGCTTACCAGACAGACAAATGTATAATGCCTGTGGCTTAACCCCAGCCAGGGGTGCAGGAATGTTCCCCACAAAACTTCTGCACAGGGAAGCCTCACAATCACAAGCTGCAGCGCGATCACTCGAATGTGGCGATGGTAACACATGAAATAGAAGGCTGTTGTGATGGGAAAAACCCCCACAATGCCAGATCTATATCCTGCACAGACAGCCAGGGAGTGTGTTCTCTGTGGGATATAGATCTGGGTATTCTAATGAGTGTTCAGGCCTTCTACTGAGTGACCTGGGTATTCTAATGAGTGCCCAGGCCTTCTACTGGGTGCCCTGGGTGTTCTATGGCATGCCCAGGCATTCTACTGAGTGCCCTGGGTGTTCTAATGAATGTCCAGGCCTTCTACTGAGTGCCCTGGGTAATCTAATGAGCGCCCAAGTCTTCTACTGACTGACCTGGGTGTTCTAATGAGTGCACAGGTCTTCTACTGAGTGACCTGTGTGTTCTACTGAGGGCCCAGGTTGTCCTTGTTTCTTTTGTGTAGTTACCACTTTTGGTGCCATACCAGCGCCGCAGCCCCCATAGGGCCACGGCTGGGCGTCTGGTCATGTACCTTTAAGGTGGGTGGGCTCCTCCAGTCACCTGTCCTCAATCTATCCATTCAATTGTATGTGCTTCCACTGTGAAGCCTCTTATATAGAGTTAGGTCTGCAGTATACAGGGAGCCTTGACGAGGCCTGCAGCTTACGCATGCACTTGCAAATGTGTGTAACCAATCCCCTGTCTTTTAAACGCTGGACTGTTAGACAGGTGAATTTGGCTTGGTGGCAGACTGGTCGGTAAGTTGAGCTCGGAACTTTTTTTGTTTTTTGCTTTTTGTTTGTATATGCCTTTCCAGAGCTCCTTGCTATAGTGACCAGTTATAGATTGGGGACAGTGACCTTGTTTCTTTTGTGTAGTTACCACTTTTGGTGCCATACCAGCGCTGCAGCCCCCATAGGGCCACGGCTGGGCGTCTGGTCATGTACCTTTAAGGAGGGTGGGCTCCTCCAGTCACCTGTCCTCAATCTATCCATTCAATTGTATGTGCTTCCACTGTGAAGCCTCTTATATAGAGTTAGGTCTGCAGTATACAGGGAGCCTTGACGAGGCCTGCAGCTTACGCATGGACTTGCAAATGTGTGTAACCAATCCCCTGTCTTTTAAACGCTGGACTGTTAGACAGGTGTATTTGGCTTGGTGGCAGACTGGTCGGTAAGTTGAGCTCGGAACTTTTTTTGTTTTTTGCTTTTTGTCTACCGAGTGTCCTGTGTGTTTTACTGAGTGCCCAGTCCTTCTTCTGAGTGACCTGAGTGTTCTACTGCGTGCCCAGATATTCTACTGAGTGTCCTGGGTATTGTACTGCATGTCCCAGGCCTTCTACTGGGTGCCCTGGGTGTTCTACAATGTGCCCATGCCTTCTGAGTGCCCTGGGTGTTCTAATGAGTGCCCAGGTCTTCTATTGAGTGACCTGGGTGTTCTACTGAGTGTACAGGCCTTCTACTGAGTGACCTGGGTGTTCTACTGAGTGCCCAGGCCTTCTACTGAGTACCTTGAGTGTTCTACTGAGTGTCCAGGTCTTCTGCTGAGTGACAGTGGTGTTCTACTGAGTGCCCAGGTTTTCTACTGAGTGACCTGTGTGTTCTATGGAGTGCCCAGGCCTTCTACTGAGTGTCTTTGGTATTCTAAGTGCCATGAGTATTCTAATGAGTGCCCAGATCTTCTACTGAATGACCTGTAGGTTCTACTGAGTGCCCAGGCCTTCTACTGAGTGAATTGGGTGTTCTACTGAGTATCCAGGCCTTCTACTGAGTACCTTGGGTGTTCTACTGAGTGCCCAGGTCTTCTGCTGAGTGACCTGGTTGTTCTACTGAGTGCCCAGGTCTTCTACTGAGTGACTTGGGTGTTCTAATGAGTGCCCAGGCCTTTTACTGAGTGACCTAGTGCTCTACTGCATGCCCAGATATTCTACTGAGTGTCCTAGGTATTGTAATGCATGTCCCAGGCCTTTTACTGGGTGCCCTTTGTGTTCTACGGTGTGCCCAGGCCTTCTACTGAGTGCCTTGGGTATTCTAATGGGTGCCCAGGTCTTCTACTGAGTGACCTGGGTGTTCTACTGAGTGCCCAGGCCTTCTACTGAGTGACCTGGCTGTTCTACTGAGTGTCCAGGCCTTCTTCTGAGTACCTTGGGTGTTCTACTGAGTGTCCAGGTCTTCTGCTGAGTGACCTGCCTGTTCTACTGAGTGCCCAGGTCTTCTGCTGAGTGACCTGGGTGTTCTACTGAGTGCACAGGTCTTCTGCTGAGTGACCTGGGTGTTCTACTGAGTGCCCAGGTCTTCTACTGAGTGACCTTGGTGTTCTACTGAGTGCCCAGGCTTTCTACTAAGTAGGAGAAAGTGGCAAATACCGCGCTAAAATCCTCTAGGGGAGCAGCAGCCAATATACACAATCAATAAAAGGCTGCACTAAATAGTTGAAGGGAACGGTCCCAAACCAAAAAGCTTGAAGACCCGGAATAGTACCAAGTCCAATATGTAAAAAATGTGAATGAGTAAAAGGGTCCTTAAAAAACATCAAATAGAATGCACAGTCCCTGATAAATCTGTGTGATTACTCAGAAAACGATCTTCATTCCCAGGCAGGCATCTTGAAGCAAATAACTTCACCCAAACTGCTGTAGAGGCATGCTGTGTGATCCACCACCAACATAAGAGAGGCTTACCAGACAAACAAATGTATAACTCCTGTGGCTTAATCCCAGCCAGGGGTGCAGGAATGTTCCCTACAAAACCTCTGCACAAGGAATCCTAACAATCACAAGCTGCAGTGCGATCACTCAAATGTGGCGATGGTATCACATGAAATAGAAGGCTGTTGTGATGGGAAAAACCTCCACAATGCCAGATCTATATCCCGCACAGACAGCCGGGGAGTGTGTTCTGTGTGGGATATAGATCTGGGTATTCTAATGAGTGTCCAGGCCTTCTACTGAGTGCCCTGGGTATTCTAATAAAAGCATAACAAGGAAAAAGGCGCACAGTGTGGAAAGGAACTCTCCAATACTTACAATACCAGTGGTAAGGCACAGGGAATGGAGGGGGAGGGGAGAAACAGAGAGGGAAGCACCAGTCCACAGGTAGAAGCTGCACTCTAGTGGGGAAGCCGCTGGCCACTGTGAAAAACAAACAAGGACAGAGGCGTTTCTAAATGCAGACTGTAAAACATTTTAATAACATCTTTAAAATCTAGAGCATGGCAACTCACAAAGGCATCTATTAAAAGTGCATGTAAGTGGTCCCAAGAGGGAACGTCAGCAGCTCACCGTCCCCACCAGGAAGCATCGAGTACAGTCAGGAGATGTATCTGTGGTCTGTAGCCGGCAAGACGCTGGACTGGACGATCAGAGCTCACTGTGGAGTGTCGCGGCGGCGTGACGTCATCAAAATTGCGACGCGTTTCTGAGCGTGCGGTTCACACAACAAGACGTGACCGCGCTCTTTCATCAGGCACCAGGAAGTTCAATGTCGGCCATTTTTAATAGTCCAAGCAGAGCTAGGAAGCGGATCACTCGGGGCGAGATGAGTGCGGACAGGGGCTAATAAAGCTAAAACTTAAACTAAAATCAGGAACTAAAATCAAAGTCAGTGAGTCCATGGTTTCATTTAAATCAAGGAAGCTATGGTAAGCCAGTGGTAATAAGAGCGAGTGAATGGTGATAAAAAATTATTCAAATGGACGGTGGCAAAATACATAGTATAAATGGATGGTAATTCAAAAAAGTACGGAAATAATAACATTGTAAAATGGAATGGGAAGGGAAACTGGGAAAGTGGGG
>BLSH010324724.1:6068-16856 GCA_018402905.1 Glandirana rugosa | reverse complement strand
TGAGTCGTCTTCTGGACCCGTGAGTCATCTTGTGGGTTCCGTGAGTCTTCTTCCGGACCCATGAGTCATTTTTTGGGTCCAGTGAGTCATCTGCTTTGACACGTGAGTCATCTTGTGTGTCCAGTGAGTCATCTTCTGAACACGTGAGTTATCTTGTGGGTCCAGTCAATCATCTTCTGGACCCCTGAGTAATCTTATGGGTCCTGTGAGTCCTCTTCCGGACCCCGTACGGAATCTTGTGGGTCCCGTGGGTCATCTTCCGGACCCGTGAGTCTTATCGTTCCTGTAAGTCATCTTCCGGACCCGTGGGTAATCTTATGGGTCTTGCATGCACTTTTAATAGATGCCTTTGTGAGTTGCCATGCTCTAGATTTTAAAGATGTTATTAAAATGTTTTACAGTCTGCATTTAGAAGCGCCTCTGTCCTTGTTTGTTCTGGGTATTCTAATGGGTGCCCAGGCCTTCTACTGAATGTCCTTGCTATTCTGAGTGCCCAGGCCTTCTACTGGGTGCCCTGGGTGTTCTAAGGCATGCCCCAGGCCTTCTCCTGAGTGTCCTGGGTATTCTAATGAGTCCCCAGGTCTTCTACTAACTGACCTGGGTGTTCTATTGAGTGCACAAGTCTTCTACTGAGTGACCTGTGTGTTCTACTGAGTGCACAGTTTCGTCTACTGAGTGACCTGGGTTTTTTACTGAGTACCCAGGCCTTCTTCTGAGTGCCTTGGGTGTTCTACTGAGTGCCCAGGTCTTCTGCTGAGTGACCTGCCTGTTCTACTGAGTGCACATGTCTTCTGCTGAGTGACCTGGGTGTTCTTCTGAGTGCACAGGTCTTCTGCTGAGTGACCTGTGTTTTCTACTGAGTGCCCAGAACTTCTGCTGAGTGACCTGCGTGTTCTACTGGGTGTACAGGTCTTCTACTGAGTGACCTTTGTGTTCTACTCAGTGCCCAGACCTTCTACTGGGTGCCCTGGGTAATCTAATGAGTGCCCAGGTCTTCTACTGACAGACCTGGGCATTCTAATGAGTGCACAGGTCTTCTACTGAGTGACCTGTGTGTTCTACTGAGGGCCCAGGTTGTCTACTGAGTGATCTGGGTGTTTTACTGAGTGCCCAGTCCTTCTTCTGAGTGACCTGAGTGTTCTACTGCATGCCCAGATATTCTACTGAGTGTCCTGGGTATTGTACTGCATGTCCCAGGCCTTCTACTGGGTGCCCTGGGTGTTCTACAGTGTGCCCAGGCCTTCTGAGTGCCCTGGGTATTCTAATGAGTGCACAGGTCTTCTACTGAGTGACCTGGGTGTTCTAATGAGTGTCCAGGTCTTCTATTGAATGACCTGGGTGTTTAACTGAGTGTACAGGCCTTCTACTGAGTGACCTTGGTGTTCTACTGAGTGCCCAGGCCTTCTTCTGAGTACCTTGGGTGTTCTACTGAGTGACCAAGCCTTCTATTGAGTACCTTGAGTGTTCTACTGAGTGCCCAGGTTTTCTACTGAGTGACCTGTGTGTTCTATGGAGTGCCTAGGCCTTCTACTGAGTGTCTTTGGTATTCTGAGTGCCATGGCTATTCTAATGAGTGCCCAGATCTTCTACCGAATGACCTGTGGGTTCTACTGAGTGCCCTGGCCTTCTACTGAGTGACTTGGGTGTTCTACTGAGTACCCAGGCCTTCTACTGAGTACCCAGGCCTTCTACTGAGTACCCTGGGTGTTCTACTGAGTGCCCAGGTCTTCTACTGAGTGACCCGCCTGTTTTACTGAGTACCCAGGTCTTCTGCTGAGTGACCTGGTTGTTCTACTGAGTGTTCAGGTCTTCTACTGAGTGACCTGGGTGTTCTAATGAGTGCCCAGGCCTTCTACTGAGTGACCTAGTGCTCTAATGCGTGCCCAGATATTCTACTGAGTGTCCTAGGTATTGTAATGCATGTCCCAGACCTTCTACTGGGTGCCCTGGGTGTTTTACAGTGTGCCCAGGCCTTTTACTGAGTGCGCTGGGTATTCTAATGAGTGCCCAGGTCTTCTACTGAGTGACCTGGGTGTTCTACTGAGTGTCCAGGCCTTCTGCTGAGTGACCTGACTGTTCTACTGAGTGCCCAGGTCTTCTGCTGAGTGACCTGGGTGTTCTACTCAGTGCACATGTCTTCTGCTGAGTGACCTGGGTGTTCTACTGAGTGCACAGGTCTTCTGCTGAGTGACCCGTGTTTTCTACTGAGTGCCCAGAACTTCTGCTGAGTGACCTGCATGTTCTACTGGGTGTACAGGTCTTCTGAGTGATCTTTGTGTTCTACTCAGTGCCCAGACCTTCTACTGGGTGCCTTGGGTGTTCTACGGCATGCCCAGGCCTTCTACTGAGTGCCCTGGGTAATCTAATGAGTGCCCAGGTCTTCTACTGACTGACCTTGGTGTTCTAATGAGTGCACAGGTCTTCTATTGAGTGATCTGTGTGTTCTACTGAGGGCCCAGGTTGTCTACCGAGTGACCTGGGTGTTTTACTGAGTGCCCAGTTCTTCTTCTTAGGGACCTGAGTGTCCTACTGCATGCCCAGATATTCTACTGAGTGTCCTGGGTTTTGTACTGCATGTCCCAGGCCTTTTACTGGGTGCCCTGGGTGTTCTACAGTGTGCCCAGGCCTTCTGAGTGCCCTGGGTATTCTAATGAGTGCCCAGGTCTTCTACTGAGTGGCCTGGGTGTTCTACTGAGTACCCAGGCTTTCTACTAAGTAGGAGAAAGTGGCAAATACCGTGCTAAAATACTCTAGGGGAGCAGCAGCCAATATACACAATCAGTATACCATCCAAAATGATAAATAAAAGGCTGCACTAAATAGTTGAAGGGACAGGTCCCAAACCAAAAAGCTTGAATACCCAGAATAGTGCCAAGTCCAATATGTAAAAAATGTGAATGAGTAAAAGGGTCCTTAAAAAACATCAAATAGAATGCTCAGTCCCTGATAAATCTGTCTGATTACTCAGAAAACGATCTTCATTACCAGGCAGGCATCTTGAAGCAAATAACTTCACCCAAATTGCTGTATTGGCATGCTGTGTGATCCACCACGGACATCAGAGAGCCTTACCAGACAGACAAATGTATAATGCCTGTGGCTTAACCCCAGCCAGGGGTGCAGGAATGTTCCCCACAAAACCTCTGCACAAGGAATCCTCACAATCACAAGCTGCAGTGCGATCACTCAAATGTGGCGATGATATCACATGAAATAGAATGGTGTTGTGATGGGAAAAACCCCCACAATGCCAGATCTATATCCCACACAGACAGCCGGGGAGTGTGTGCCCAGGTCTTCTACTGAGTGACCTGTGTGTTCTATGGAGTGCCCAGGCCTTCTACTGAGTTCCCTTGGTATACTGAGTGCCATACGTATTCTGATGAGTGCCCAGATCTTCTACTGAGTGACCTGTGGGTTCTACTGAGTACAGATATTCTACTGAGTGTCCTGGGTATTGTAATGCATGTCCCAGGCCTTCTACTGGGTGCCCTGGGTGTTCTACGGTATGCCCAGGCCTTCTACTGAGTGCCCTGGGTATTCTAATGAGTGCGCAGGTCTTCTACTGAGTGACCTGTGGGTTTTACTGAGTGCCCAGGCCTTCTACTGAGTGACTTGGGTGTTCTACTGAGTGCCCAGGTCTTCTACTGAGTGACCCGCCTGTTTTACTGAGTGCCCAGGTCTTCTGCTGAATGACCTGGTTGTTCTACTGAGTGCCCAGGTCTTCTACTGTGTGACCTGGGTGTTCTACTGAGGGCCCAGGCCTTCTACTGAGTGACCTGAGTGTTCTACTGCGTGCCCAGATATTCAACTGAGTGTCCTGGGTATTGTACTGCATGTCCCAGGCCTTCTACTGGGTGCCCTGAGTGTTCTACTGTGTGCCCAGGCCTTCTACTGAGTGCCCTGGGTATTCTAATGAGTGCCCAGGTCTCCTACTGAGTTACCTGGGTGTTCTACTGTGTGCCCAGGCCTTTTACTGAGTGACCTGGGTGTTCTACTGAGTGCCCAGGCCTTCTTCAGAGTACCTTGGGTGTTCTACTGCGTGTCCAGGTCTTCTGCTGAGTGACCTGCCTGTTCTACAGAGTGCCCAGGTCTTTTGCTGAGTGTCCTGGGTGTTCTACTGAGTGCACAGGTCTTCTGCTGAGTGACCTGGGTGTTCTACTGAGTGCCCAGGTCTTCTACTGAGTGACCTGGGTGTTCTACTGAGTGCCCAGGCTTTCTACTAAGTACGAGAAAGTGGCAAATAACGCGCTAAAATCCTCTAGGGGAGCAGCAGCCAATATACACAAACAGTATACCGTCCAAAATGATAAATTAAAGGGTACACTAAATAGTTGAAGGGTCAGGTCCCAAACCAAAAAGCTTGAAGACCCGAAATAGTACCAAGTCCAATATGTTAAAAATGTGAATGAGTAATGTGGTCCTTAAAAAACATCAAATAGAATGCTCAGTCCCTGATAAATCTGTCTGATTCCTCAGAAAACGATCTTCATTCCCAGGCAGGCATCTTGAAGCAAATAACTTCACCCAAAGTGCTGTATAGACATGCTGTGTGATCCACCACCGACATAAGAGAGGCTTACCAAATAGACAAATGTATAACGCCTGTGGCTTATCCCCAGCCAGGGGTGCAGGAATGTTCCCCACAAAACCTCTGCACAAGGAATCCTCACAATCACAAGCTGCAGTGCGATCACTCAAATGTGGCGATGGTATCACATGAAATAGAAGGCTGTTGTGATGGGAAAAACCCCCACAATGCCAGATCTATATCCCGCACACACAGCTGGGGAGTGTGTTCTGTGCGGGATATAGATCTGGCATTGTGGGGGTTTTTTCCCATCACAACAGCCTTCTATTTCATGTGATACCATCGCCACATTCAAGTGATCGCACTGCAGCTTGTGATTTTGAGGATTCCATGTGCAGAGGTTTTGTGGGGAACATTCCTGCACCCCTGGCTGGGGTTAAACCACAGGCGTTATACATTTGTCTATCTGGTAAGCCTCTCTTATGTCGGTGGTGGATCACACAGCATGCCTATACAGCACTTTGGGTGAAGTTATTTGCTTCAAGATGCCTGCCTGGGAATGAAGATCGTTTTCTGAGTAATCAGACAGATTTATCAGGGACTGAGAATTCTATTTGAGGTTTTTTAAGGACCCTTTTACTCATTCACATTTTTTACATATTGGACTTGGTACTATTCCAGGTCTTCAAGCTTTTTGGTTTGGGACCTGTCCCTTCAACTATTTAGCGCTGCCTTTTATTTATAATTTCTACTAAGTACCTTGAGTGTTCTACTGAGTGCCCAGGTCTTCTGCTGAGTGACCTGGGTATTCTATGGAGTGCCCAGGCCGTCTACCGAATGTCCTATGTTTTCTAATGAGTGCCCAGGTTTTCTAATGAGTGACTTTGCTGTTCTAATGAGTGCCCAGGCCTTCTATTGAGTACCTTGGGTGTTCTACTGAGTGCCCAGGTCTTCTACTGAGTGACCTGCCTGTTCTACTGGGTGCCCAGGTCTTCTGCTGAGTGACCTTGGTGTTCTACTGAGTGCACAGGTCTTCTGCTGAGTGACATGTGTGTTCTACTGAGTGCCCAGGTCTTCTATTGAGTGACCTGGGTGTTCTACTGAGTGTCTAGGCCTTCTACTGAGTGCCCAGGCCTTCTACTGAGTACCTTGAGTGTTCTACTGAGTGACCTGAGTGTTCTACTGCATGCCCAGATATTCTACTGAGTGTCCTGGGTATTGTAGTGCATGTCCCAGGCCTTCTACTGGGTGCCTTGAGTGTTCTACGGTGTGCCCAGGCCTTCTGAGTGCCCTGGGTATTCTAATGAGTGCCCAGGTCTTCTACTGAGTGACCTGGGTGTTCTACTGAGTGCCTAGGCCTTCTACTGAGTGACCTGGGTGTTCTACTGAGTGCCCAGGCCTTCTTCGGAGTACCTTGGGTGTTCTACTGAGTGCCCAGGCCTTTTACTGAGTATCTTGAGTGTTCTACTGAGTGCCCAGGTCTTCTGCTGAGTGACAGGGGTGTTCTACTGAGTGCCCAGGTCTTCTACTGAGTGACCTGTGTGTTCTATGGAGTGCCCAGGCCTTCTACTGAGTGTCCTTGGTATTCTGAGTGCCATGGGTATTCTAATGAGTGCCCAGGTCTTCTACTGAGTGACCTGTGGGTTCTACTGAGTGCCCAGGCCTTCTACTGAGTACCTTGGGTGTTCTACTGAGTGCCCAGGTCTTCTACTGAGTGACCTGCCTGTTTTACTGAGTGCCCAGGTCTTCTGCTGAGTGACCTGGGCATTCTAATGAGTGTACTGCATGTCCCAGGTCTTTTACTGTTTTTCCATAGTCTTCTACTGAGTTCTCCCAGTCTTCTGAGTTCCCCAGGTCTTCTGCTGTGGTCCCTTGGTCTTCTACTGAGCGCTCAGGTCTTCTACTGAGTGTCCCGGTCTACTGAGTGTCCCAGGTCTTCTACTGAGTGCCGCCTGGTCCACTCTTGAGTTCTCGCAGTCTTCTCTTGAGTTCCCCAGGTCTTTTACTGTGTTCCCTGGGTCTTCTACTGAGTGTTCTGGTCTTCTACTGCATTCTCCTGGTCTTCTCCTGAGTTCTCCCAGTCTTTTCCTGAGTTCCCCTAACCTTCTACTGAGTACCCCAGATCTTCTAATGTGTGAGTTTGTCAGGTCTTCTATTGAGTTCCCAGGATATTCTACTGAGTTCCCCAGGTCTTCTACTGAGTGCTCCAGGTCTTCTGCTGAGTGTCCCAGGTCTTCTACTGTGTGCCCCTGCCCCTGTGTGCCCCTGCTGTTCTACTGAGTTCCCCAGGTATTATAATGTGTGCTTTGGGTCTACTAAATTACCCGGATCTTCTGATTGTCCCTTGTCATCTACTGAGTGCCCCAAGCAAACGCGTGACGCACTGCCCACACTAGTGTGAACCAAGAATGGGGTCCAGCTGAGAACATGTGCAGACCTGATGCGTGCTCTTTAAATCGCTCCTTGATGTACCGTGTGACCAGGCCATAGATCTTTGTAAAGTGGGTTCGGATCCAGCTGCTATTGGATACTACCAACTGCTAGGGAAGGAGCCAGACAATGACCCTCTCGCTACCAGAGGACCTGTTACCCTACTAGGTACCACGCCAACGATTGGTTGCTTGTAGCTTCCTTCTTGCATAGCAGCTATGCTCATCTCCTCAACTTGCTGAGTTAGCCCTTTTGTAGTGATGTTGCTTCCTACCCAGTAGTATAGTTACTGACTCAAGTTCTTCTGATGTGACAGAACCCTTTGAATAACTTCAGACCAGGCCAAAGCGTACCAGGCCATAGATCTTTGTAAAGTGGGTTCGGACCCAGTTGCTATTGGATACTACCGACTGCTAGGGAAGGAGCCAGACAATGACCCCTTGCTACCAGAGGACCTGTCACCCTACCAGGTACCTCACCAATGACTGGTTGCTTGTAGCTTCCTTCTTGCATAGCAGCTACGCTCCTCTCCTCAACTTGCCGAGTTAGCCCTTTTGTAGTGATGTTACTTCCTACCCAGTAGTGTAGTTACTGACTCAAGTTCTTCTGATGAACCAGAACCCTTTGAATAACTTCAGACCAGGCCGAAGCATACTAGCACATTATGAGAGACTTACCTTAAAACAAAGTCCTCCAGCAGTGCGCTGTCACCACTGACTGAGCTTTCATCTTCGCGCGGTCTTCCGGGCTCGTGGGCTCCAACTGTTTGAATGGCCAAGCCCCGATGATGTCACTCCCACACATGCGCACTGGAGTCACGGCCGCAGCACAGCTCTCTCTGTGGACTTCATGCCATCCATTGAGAGTGCAGTGTGCATACGCCGGTGATATCACTGGTGCTACCAACATAAATATCTCCTAAATGGTATGTTTAGAAGCTATTTACTGTACCTGCAGACAAGCCTTATTATAAGCTTACCTGTAGGTATAAATCAGTAAAAGGATTTTACTACCACTTCAATGTTGATTGAGAGAGTTTAGTTCCACTTTAAAGAAGAGGTTCATTAAAATAGTTAGGGACTAACTAGCAACCAGCAACTGTTGAGAAAATAAACACTTTGGACAGTGTTTAGAGCCCAGCATACAGAGGGCAAGTGTCAGGAGTATGTAACACACAATGCAATTGTCATAAGTATGTAATATAGAACAAAGGTACTGTATAGCATAATATGTTACATAATCCTGACTGTTGCACTCTGTATGCTGTGCTGTTTGTTTCACACTGCTGACTTCTACATTCTCAGCATATTGTGTAGAGCAGGAATGCTCAACCTATGGTCCACAGAGCCGTCTGGCCTGTGACCTCAAACCTATGGCAACCCGCACAGCCACCTTTGGGTGCATGCCGCTCTACTGAATGATTGCCGATTTTCCATATTCCCACCGGCTGTCATACACAAGCCAGTATTGTGGCCGGCTCCCCCCTCTTCTCTTTCCTTCCTAACACACAGACATCCAACAGGCAGGCAGTTACCGGAGAGCAGGCAAAATTACTAAACTACCTACTTGTAGGCATGATGCAGCTGTGTGGGTGGAGCTCTGCACAGCCACACTGTGGTCAAATTGTGACAGCGGGTGCAGGGAGAGGATCCCCTGCCCACTGTCACAGGGAGGGAAAGATCGGCCATGTGGGGTGCAGATGCTGGAACATGTTACAAGTTCCACCCCTAACATGTTCTGAAGGTGAACTTAGCCTCTGACCACTTGCTAACTGCGCTATAGCCGAATGGCGGCTACAGTGCAGAGGGATAGTTCTGGCAGGCCATCATATGATGGCCTCCTGTGATCGCACCTGCTGCGGGGCACAGGCAGTGCGCTCTGTGATCACAGTGTCCGGAGTACACTGCTGATCACAGATTGAGGTAAAGAGCCAATCAGCAGCTCTTTACCATTTGATCAGTGTGATCAGCTTCTCTGAAAGGGACATGTACACTGACAATCAAGGCACTGATTCTCAGTGTCCTGATTATTACTGCAGTCCCTACAGTGCCCACCAGTGCTGCTAATCTGTGTCCACCAGTGCTGCCAATAAGTTCCCACCAGTGGTGCCAATCAGTGTCACCTATCAGTGCCACCTACCAGTGCCTCATCAGTACAGCCTATCAGTGCAGCCTCATCAGAACACATCAGTGAAGGAGAAAAATTGCCTGTTTGCTAAATTTTATAACAAACTATGAAAAAATTGTTTGGGTACAGCAATTGTCATTCAAAGTGTGACAGCGCTGAAAGCTGAAAATTGGCCTGGGCAGGAAGGGGATAAAAGTGCCCAGTAGGCAAGTGGTTAATTGCGAAGTTTATTGCACTATTAGGGCATGCTCTTCCCTGGTCTGTTTTTCCTTTAGATTGTGCACAGTCTTTGATTTGGCAATTCAAGGGATGGCTGCAAAGACCCTGATATAGTGAAGGCTGCAACACTGGTTTGGAGCTTTTGTGGCTGGTCACAAAATGCGAATTTTGTGATTAAACAATGGGTAAACATCCAACATCTCACAGAGAATGATGATCCTGATTGTTATTTAAAATCTTCATTATGCTACTCAAAATGAAAAATTTGAAATTCTGAACCATTTCATTTTATTGTGGCTCGAGACCGGTTACCAAATCACTTAAGTGGACCACACTCCTCAAACGGGTTGAGCACCCCTGGTGTAGAGGTCAAGATTACTTGAGGGCCAATTCACACTATGTGTGGTGACAGACGTTATACCGCATGGTAAAAAGTCTGTCACCACAGGGACACACAGGAAACAATTGTTTTCTACGTGTCCCATTCACACTGCAACTCTTACTCTGTGCTGCAGCATGTCTGCATTTTTAATCGGCGCACTAGCCCGAATGGCACTGCAATGTCAATTGGCGCAGCGCACCACCTGACATTGCAATGAATGAAGTCTAAGTTTTGTACATTTCTAATAAAACAAAACGAAAACAGGAGCAGTGAGATGCAACAAATCAGCACTATGCTGCCTCCTAGTGCAGGCGGCAATGCAGAGCAGTCGGAGTGGGGAATCGAACCTGCACATTACGTTGCAGTATGAATTGGACCTTAGAGGCAGCACAGGCTGCTAGCATTCAAGCAAAAATCGCCTCCTCCTAGCAAAACTCTTCCCTCATACTGTGGCCATGGCTACTACTCCGCACAGGTACTGTATGTGTAGTGTAAGACCCTCATTCCTGCTAAATCCTCAGACTTTGCAGTGGCAGCACACTGTAAGTAAAAGCATCCCCTCCTTCTCAGTTTGGAAATCATACTGCTTTATGAACTGCCGTGTGGACATTTTCAGTTGGGCAACTACAGTACATACAGTCCCACAAATTATGTACAAAACACACACACATATATTGTGTGTATATATATATATATATATATATATATATATATATATATACACTGTGTGCAGAATTATTAGGCAAATGAGTATTTTGACCACATCATCCTCTTTATGCATGTTGTCTTACTCCAAGCTGTATAGGCTCGAAAGCCTACTACCAATTAAGCATAT
Source organism: Glandirana rugosa (assembly GCA_018402905.1). Taxonomy (NCBI): domain Eukaryota; kingdom Metazoa; phylum Chordata; class Amphibia; order Anura; family Ranidae; genus Glandirana; species Glandirana rugosa. Next base: position 6,332 of record BLSH010324724.1, on the reverse strand, counting down.
TAGGTGATGTGCATCTCAGTAATGAGAAGGGGTGTGGTTTAATGACATCAACACCCTATATCAGGTGTGCATAATTATTAGGCAACTTCCTTTCCTTTGGCAAAATGGGTCAAAAGAAGGACTTGACAGGCTCCGAAAAGTCAAAAATAGTGAGATATCTTGCAGAGGGATGCAGCACTCTTAAAATTGCCAAGCTTCTGAAGCGTGATCATCGAACAATCAAGCGTTTCATTCAAAATAGCCAACTACACCAGTTTTATGAGT
>BLSH010324711.1:15315-38755 GCA_018402905.1 Glandirana rugosa | reverse complement strand
AACCCCGGACCGAACCCGAACGATTTTTGAAATGTCCGGGTCCGTGCCACGGACACCCGAAAGTTCGGTATGGACCCGAACGTTACAGTCCGGGTTCGCTCAACACTACTTATTACCTTTCTGTTACAAATAAAGAATTTTATATTTTACTCATTTCATTGCCTCTGTTGCCTCGGAAACCGTGCTGTTTTGTTTTTCTGAACTTTCTTTATTAAAAGTGGGCCAACAAGCCTTGAAAAGGAACTATTTGTTGTGGACTGTACTCAATAACAGGCGCTACACTTGAGCTAAACAACCCCCAACATCACAACATATATATATATATATATATATATATATTTTTTTTTTTTTTTTTTTTTTTTTTACATCATATTTGATAATACATTTATACATATAATTGCCCCCATTGTACTGCCCCCATATTATTGCCCCATCATAGTACTCTTGTGCTGTCCCCCAGGCTTTATAAACAGAGCTGAGATGATCAGCTCCGCAATTGGAATAGAAATGCTGCATCCACAGACAATCATGGCAACAAAGGCCTGGTTGCCCTTTTTAAAGATGGTGCCGGGCGCCTCCCTCACATTGCGTCATTTCCTGTTTGCAAGTAACGCGATTCTATGGCCGGGAAATGCCTATTGTCTCCTGGGATTGATGACACACATATCCCAGGAGACATTGCATCCCGGAAATGACGCAGCGGGCCACGTCCAAGGAGGGGGTACTGCAATAAACATTTTACAAGAACAATGTAAGTGCTTACAAAATAAAATTTTTAGGTGCCAGTTCTTTGTATGTGACCAATTTATGATTGAATGGTGAGGGGTTCAAACTGTGGGTGGAACTCCACTTTAAGCTTACTGCTATTTATGTGAGTGCCCTGTTTTTTTTAGCACAATAAACATTGGTAACAGTACTTCACTATTATAGTTTTCTTTCCTTGTGGGTGTTATGACCAACACTGTGCTGTCCTAATCTAAGTGAGTGAGTGAACATCAGAGAACACCTGGGAGCGATTATATGATGAATAGCTGCATGATCTATCCCACCCCTGTTGGTACATGAGGGTGCTTGAATCTGGAGGAGCTTGAGCTATTATCATGGAAAGCAGGTGGATTCAACATATACCCCTGGCTGAGGAATAGCTACACTCTATATCCAGCTGGGTCTGGTTAACCTCCTTTTATTCGGTGGTGCATGCACTTAGTCTGTCAACGCACTGGGTGACACGTCAGATGAAAACGGCATATGTGGATAATTATGCACTTATATATTTCTGAAGATTGACATCATCACTGTATATGTGGACTTAATGTTTATCATTTGTATTGTACTTTTCACTGGACTCTTTTCATCTTTAGCGCAGCCCTGATTGTATACTGTATGTCATTGGCAGGGAAGGGGTTAACACTAGGGGGCAATCAAGGGGTTAAGTGTTCCCTAGGTAGGTGTTTCTAACTGTGGGGGGAGTGTAGAGACTGGGGGTGGAGAGAGAAAGCTGCTCCCGATTACTGGGAGCAGCAAATCTCTCTCCTCTTCCCTGTCAGAAAGGAGATCTGTTTGTTTACACAAACGTATCCCCGTTCCGGCTCTGTGAGGAGCGATCGCGGGTAGCTGGCAGACATTGCACCTGACGGCCACGCGCATCTGCTCTGAAGTCTCTTAAAGTGCCGCCATACATCTAAAGCAATTTGCTCAGGAGAGCCAACCTGCCACTGTTAAACGAAGGTGGTTGGTCGGAAAGTGGTTAATCACTGGGTTTTTTACTTTTTGCTAAATTAATGAAAAAAAAGTTTTTTTTGTTTCTGTTATAAAATGTAACAAATAAATAATTGTTCTTCATAATTTTATAAATATTAAAGTGTATTCTGCTCCAGGTAGAGTGAGCCATGACCGGAAAAGGAGGTCCCAGACCCCAAACAGCATAGGCTCGGGTCACCGTTTGTCTAATCCAACATGAGATAGTAGCCGATGAGCCCGCCAAACCCTTGAGTGGACCATCCACCACGACAAAGAGAGCATCCGAACACCAAAAGGAGGCCGTAGTCGCTAGATACACCCGCAGGGCCCGAACAACATCCAGGGAGTGCAAAGCAACCTCCTTAGGGTGAGACGGGCGCGGGCATAGCGAAGGAAGGACAATGTCCTCATTGATGTGGAAAGATGACACCACCTTCAGCAAAAAAGAAGGTGATGGGCGCAAGACCGCCTTATCCTTATGTAGGACCAGATAAGGAGACCTACAAGACAGAGTCGCCAACTCAGACACCCGCCGAGCGGATGTGATAGCCACCAGGAAAGCCACTTTCTGCGAAAGCAAATGCAGAGAGATTTCCCTGATATTCTCAAAAGGCGGCTTCTGAAGTACCGAGAGGACCAAATTGAGGTCCCATGGCGCCAAAGGCGACCATACCTGGGGAGCGACATGTCGAACCCCATGCATGAAAGTACGGATCAAAGAATGCGTCGCCAAAGGACGCTGAAAAAAGATTGCCAGAGCAGAAACCTGACCCTTGATAGTGCTCAATGCCAGTTTCTGGTCGAGGCCCTCCTGTAGGAAGGCCAGAACCCAAGACACCAAGAAGGAAAGAGGGTTCCACCCCCCAGGCTTCGCACCAGGCGCTGTAAGCCTTCCAGGTGCAGTGGTAAATCTTACATGAAGTGGCCTTACATGCCTTCAACATGGTAGGAATCACAGAGTCCGAGACCACTCGATCCCTCAACACCTGGGATTCAATAGCCAGGCCATTAAAGCCAGAGAGGGTAAAGCAGGATACAAGATGGGCCCCTGGGACAGAAGGTCCTTGCGAAGCGGGAGCTGCCAGGGGACGTCCACCATCATCCGTACTACGTCTGCGTACCAAGGACGCCTTGGCCAATCTGGAGCTACCAGAATGGTCGGTATACCCTCCGCTTATATTCTGCGCAGAAGGCGCGGAAGCAGTTTGAGAGGAGGAAAGGCATAGATGAGTCGATACCGAGCCCACTGAGCTACAAGAGCTTCCGCCGCGTCCGCTAAGGGGTCCCATGTCCTGCTCACGAAAGTCTGCACCTTCCGATTGAGACGGGACACCCCATCTCATACAAATCTGATGAAACACATCCGGTGCAGGGACCACTCTCGACGTCCAATGGGAGAGGCAGCACCAAATCGCCCGTAATTCCAGGACATTGATCGGGAGACGAGACTCCTCCTAAGACCACCGTCCCTGGGCTGAGAGCAGCCCCAGGACTCTGCCCCAGCCTGTCAGGCTGGCGTCCATCGTGATCACTGTCCAGTGAAGGGGGAGGAAGGACTTCCCCGACTGAAGAGCTGGGGACCGCAGCCACCAGAGCAGAGAGACCCTCACTTGGTGATCCATCCTGATCACCCGATCCAGGGGAGATGGGGACCTGCCCCATCTCAGGAGAATCTCCCGTTGCAAAACCCGGGTGTGGTACTGAGCATAAGGGACCGCCTCGAAGGAGGCCACCATTAGGCCCAGGACCCGCATGCAAAACCGAGTGTGAGGCCCATTTCTGGGACAGCAGGGACCGAGCCACCGACTGAAGCGTCTGCCGCTTGGTTGGCGGAAGGAAAACCTTTGCCTGGGCCGCATCCAGGATCAGCCCCAGATATTCCAGGAGGTGAGGCGGAATCACAACCGACTTCTGGAGGTTGATCACCCATCCAAATTCCTGCAGAGTGTGCAGGGTAATCGTCACATTGTCCATGAGCGCTCGAGCCAACACCGCTCGCAGGAGAAGGTCATCCAGATACGCCACCACCGCGATACCCCTCTGCCTCAGGGGGCCAGCAGTCTGGTAAAGACCCGAGGCGCTGAGGCCAGGCCAAACGGGAGAGCCAAGAACTGGTAGTGATCCTCCCCAAGCGCAAAGCGCAGGAAGCGCTGGTGCTGGACGCAGATGGGAACATGCAGGTACACATCTTTGATGTCTAGGGAGACCAGGAAATCGCCCTGGTGCAGGGCCACTACTACCGAGCGGACCGACTTCATCCTAATACGGCGCACAAACCTGTTGAGGTCCTTCAGATCCAGGATGGGACAAACCCCATCCTTCTTCAGAACCACAAAAAAAGGTTGGAATAAAAACCTTGGGAACGTTCCGCCCGAGGAACGGGGACAATCACCCCTTGACCCAGCAGGTCCTGCACAGCCCCGAGCAGGGCCTGCAGCCTGCCCGCAGGCAGCTGCAGGTTGGAGGCGAAGAACCTGTCTGGGGGACGGGAACGGAATTCTATGATGTACCCCGAGGAGCCCACCTCGAGCACCCAGCAGTCTGAGATGCGGGAGGACCACCTGTCCACGAACGCCAGGAGATGTCCCCCCACCCGAACACCGGGTGGGGGCAAACCTTCATGCGGAGAAGACCTTGGCTTGGTGCGCTTACGCGGCCAGGGGCGCTTCTTTCCGCTCGCGGGGGCTCACGGCAGTCCGTACTCCTCCTAGGCTCCAGGAGGAAAAAGCTCTTCCCTCCAGTGAGATTTTTGATCAGCTCGTCCAAGGAGTCACCGAAGAGCTGCCCCCCCCCCCCCGGAAAGGCAAGTCCGCCAGGGCCTTCTTAGAAGGCAGGTCCGCAGACGAGCACTTCAGCTAAAGCCACCGCCTGGCCACCACAGAGACCGCGGGCGCCTTGGATATCAGGGGGGCTGCGTCCAGAGCAGCGTCGCACAGATACTGAGCCACCTGGACCATCTGATCAGCAAGATCCACACACTCAGGAGAAGCCTGAGTCCTGTTCAACTCGCCGTGCAATCGCTTTGCCCACTCAGTGAGTGTTTGCGACGCCAGTGCAGAGGCCACAACGGACCGCATGGCCAATCCCGTCAGAACAAATAGGGACCTGACACAAGCCTCGGCCTTCCTGTCAGCCGGGTCCTTAAAGAACAGCGTGCCCTCCACCTGGATAGTGGTCGCCTTGCACAGGCGGGACACCGGTGGGTCAACCATGGGGGGTGATGCCCACTTCTTCAACAATTTATATGCATAGCGAAGCGCTTCAGGACGGGGAGGGAGCTCTGAGGCCGAGCCCAATCCTTATAAACAAACGTATCCAGAAAGTCCACATACAGAAAGACCTTAGCCTCAGGCCCCGGTCTATGTGACCCGAAGGGGAAGGGCACCCTCCTAGAGGGTCCCGCTGCTTCTTCCAATCACAGGGTCTCACGCACTGAGGTAATCAGAGCGTCTACAAAAACCTTCTCGTACGCATCAGCAGACGCCTCAGACTCATCCCCGCTATCAGAAGTATCGGGAACCTCGCCATCCGACAGCTCGAGGGGGGTCCCCACAACGGAGGAGCCCCCCTCGCAGTCCGAGTCCTCCCATGAAGAAGGGGGGGCAACGGGCGCTTTTTGGCGTTCCTGCAGTCCAACAGCGACTCTACCCGGGATACAAACATTTCCAGGACCGTCGACATCGCGTCTACTAGAGCCCCTGAAATGCTGGATGCAGGCACTGAGAGGTCCGGTGGGGAAGCACCCGCCTCGGCTGCCATACTGTCACCCACCCTGGCAGTGCCAATAAGGCCTATTGCCAGAAGACCACTGCACCCCCCACCCCACAGCTGAGCAAGGCTGGGCAGGGACACCCCGAAGGGACTGACCACCCGACCCGGAGAGGAGCTGCCTGAAGCTGCTGTCCACTGCTTTCGCTGCCTTCACCCGCTCCTGCTGCCCACTGCCGCTGTGCTCAGAGCCACGCCATGCTGGGGGGAGGTAAATCAGCGCCAAAAACCGGCCAGGACCACCCCCAAGCACTCACATCCACGTGTAGAGTCACAGGGAAAATGGCCGCCCTGCACACTAGAGGCCAAACACCCCTGTAACAGGGCCGCAGCTACACAAAATTGGCCGCAGAGCGTGGCGACCGCCGAGCATAAGGCGGGGGGAGGGAGGGGGAGGCAGTGGGAGACCAGGTAGGGCCCCTTACCCAAAAAAGATACCCTGGAAGCCCCCCCATGGGGAGGGAGGTGCGACTAGTGAGGAAGAGGGGGAGGAAACCACCCATCGTGCTCACCAGCTTTCTTCAGGTCTCCTCTGAGCTGGCGGACGTGCCGGATCATAGCTCCGGTCTCCCAGTGGGACGGGAGGATGGAAAAAAGTGACGGAAGGCGGCGGGAGGGGGGATGTCCCCTCCCGCCCCCGGGGATAAAGATCGAGTGGCTCCCGAGCCGGATCGGTCGTTATCCCCGGATAAAATGTATTTATTACAATTTTTCCCTTTTTTACGATTTTTTTGACACACTGACCAGAGCAATATAATGTTACCATAGTAACATTGTACTACTCTGGGGAAGTGATCATTTTTTTAATTATTTTTTTTTACACATTATGATGGCTTATAACAGTGTATTACATTGCTATAAGCAAGTATTTTACTGAATGAAACTGATTAATTCACTTTGTTTTGTGTAGCTGTGATTGACCAGAGCTAATCACATGGTACAGATGGGCTGTGATTGGCCCTGTCTGTACCATGTTTTCACACTGACCAATCACAGCTAGCAACACAATTGTATACAACGGATGGCATGAAAGGAAGAAATCCAGTGTTTACAACTGTCATGTGACCTGCTGTGATTGGTCACAACGGTCGCATGGTACAGGAAGTGAGCCGGTACACTGATCAGTCATCAGCTGTGTCTGGTGAACGCAGCCAGTGACAGATCGCGCCGCATGCGAGGCGCGATCTGGGAGGATGTCATATGATGTCCTCCCAGATTGACGAGAGGTCGTCCAGCCATCATTTTGATGTTTTTTTCTATCTTTTTAAATGAGTTCGGGTAATATTAAGAAGATTTACCTTCTCTTCTTGTCCTGTAGATGGAACAAGAAGTGAGAGGATATCTTTTCAAATGTCCCTTTTGGAAGATTTCCCCTCTATTCCTGTTCTGATGGCAACTAAAAATATTGGCTTTACTATTACATTATATTGACAGCACAATTAGAGAGAACGAATACCCCTAAGTTGGGCACAGACAGCGATAAATACCTGACAGTGGTCCCAACTCCTCATCACTCTAAGGCCTCATTACACATGGACGTTTTTACAAGTGCGTTTTTGAGCTGTTTTTACAGCTTAAAAACGCCTCTCCATGTTATTCAATGGCCTCTTACACACACAGATGTTTTTGAGCTGTAAGTGGCATAGGCGTTTCTAAGCTCCAAAAGAACCCAGGACCAGCGCTAGAGCTGTAAAAACGCAGACGCCGGTAAAAGCTCAAAAACGTGGTTTAATGTTGTATACACAGCGTTAAGCCTCGTCAGGTGTTTCTCTGTCTCTATTTAAAATCAATGGTTCCCTATGGGAGCCCACTGATTTGAATAGAAGTCGCACCAGTAGTCGGAGGACCCAGCTTGTGGTGCAACTTGTGTGCTGAGGATCTTGAAAGGGAACCCCCGCAAAAAAAGAAAAGAAAATTTGTGTGGGGTTCTCCCCCAAGAGATACCAAACCCTTCGGTCTGGTATGGATTTTAAGGGGAACCCCTAAGCCAAAACAAATGGTGTGCCCCCGCCCCCAAAAGCCATACTAGACCCTCATCCGAGCACGCAGCCGGCAGGTCAGGAAAGGGGGGCGAGCAAACGCGCCAGGCCGCATGACCTCAACATGGGGGGGGTGGGTTCCTGGAGGCTGGGACATGTTGATGCGAACAAGGGCCTCTTCCCGACAACCCTGGCCGGTGGTTGTCTGGGCCTGCGCGCGGGGTCTTATCAGAATCTGGAAGCCCCCTATAACAAGGGGGATCCCAGATGCCGGCCCCCACCCTATATGAATGAGTATGGGGTACATTGTACCCCTACCCATTCACCTAAAAAATAGCATAAAAGAAAACACACTACACAGGTTTTTAAAGTATTTTATCAAATCAGCTCTGGCGCCTTCTCCCTCTTCCGGCGTCTTCTTTCTTCTGCTCTTTTGCATGGTCTTCTTTCTTCTGCTCTATTGCCGGGTCTTCTGTCTTGCCCGAGGCATGGTGGGATGGTGACGTCATAAGGGAGTGGGACCCCTGGATGACATCAGCGGGATACCCCGCCCCATGCCAATATAAGTCAAAGCACAGTCCGGAGCCAGCATTAGTTCGGGAGATCGCGTTGAGTCAACATGGGAAGATGAACAGAGGGAGAAGACAGAGGAGAAGAACCGGCAAAAGAGCAAGAATACAGAAGACCCGACAAAAGAGCAGAAGAAAGAGGACGCCGGAGGAGGTAAAAGAGCCGGAGAGGGAGAAGACGCCGGAGGAGGTAAAAGAGCCGGAGAGGGAGAAGACGCTGGAGCGGATTTAATAAAATACTTTAAAAACCCGTGTAATGTGTTTTTTTTATACTTTTTTTTCAGGTGAATGGGTACAATGTACCCCATACTCATTCACATAGGATGGGTGGCCGACATCTTGGGGCCCCCTTGTTAAAGGGGGCTTCCAGATTCCGATAAGCCCTGCCCGCAGACCCCGACAACCACCAGCCAGGGTTGTCAGGAAGAGGCCCTTGTCCACATCCAGCATCTTTTCCTGTGAGCTGCTTTGGCTTGACAATTCTAATAAAATAATATTCATTCAAATCAGGTCGGTGTGGTGTGCAGCCATCTTCTTCTTCTTGGGATGGGGACAAGGTGCTTTGGGGTGGGGGGGTGCATGCTCAGATAAGGGTCTGGTATGGATTTTGGGGGGACCCCATGGCATTTTTTTTGGCGTGGGGGTTCCCTTTAAATTCCATTCCAGACCGAAAGGTCTGTTATCTCTTGGGGGGGAACCCCACGCAATTTTTTTTCTCATTTTTGCGGGGGTCTCCCTTCAAGATCCTCAGCACACAATTTGCACCGCAAGTCGGATCAACATGATCCGACTTCTGGTGCGACTTCTATTAAAATCAACGGGCTCCCATAAGGAACCATTGATTTTGAATAGAGACAGAGAAACGCGCATAAAAGCTAGCGCGGAAAAACGTGTATTGATGCCAATGCAGAACGCTGATAAAATCATGTATGGTACTGTATGTAGCCTAACTTTAGAAATACTTTAAGCGTAGGTCACTGGATCTGGGCCACAAAAGTCAAATCTGAATGTGCTTTACAAACTGACTAGACTGGAATCCTTTGATCTTGAGTGAAACTAAATTTTACAGTATTCAGACAGAATAATATACTAGCAAAACTTATGCTGATACATATGCATCACATTCTGGCAGATCAACAACGGTCACAATAAACCTACAATAGGGCTCATATACACAGGGCAACTGACCACCTTTTCTGAATGCTGGAAACTTGACAGCTAAAAACCAACGGTGAAAAACGTCTGTTTTACAACTTTTACATACCAAGTTTATGTAAGTTTTTCAGCAATTATGAGCATTTGAGGTTAGAAGCACTTTTCAAAAATAACCTCAGGAGACCCTCCCAAATGCCCACAATGCATGAAAAGCAAGTCAATTATTAAATATTTCAGCTATTCTGTGAGAGAAGAGACAGCAACAGAGAGCAGTGTGCCCGTAGATACAGTGCCTTGAAAAAGTATTCATACCCCTTGAAATTTTCCACATTTTCTCATGTTACAACCAAAAAATTTATTTTATTGGTACTTTATGTGATATACCAACACAAAGTGCCACATAATTGTGAAGTGGAAGGAAAATGATAAATGGATTTCAACATTTTTTCACATTTTTACAAATAAATATGTGAAAAGTGTGGCATGCATTTGTATTTAACCCCCCTGAGTCAATATTTTGTAAAAGTCTTTTTGGAGATGTCTTTACCAGCTTTGCACATCTAGAGAGGGACATTTTTGCCCATTCTTCTTTGCAAAATAGCTCAAGCTCTGTCAGATTGGATGGAGAACGTCTGTGAACAGCAATATTCAAGTCTTGCCACAGATTCGCAATTGGAATTAGGTCTGGACTTTGACTGGGCCATTCCAACACATGAAAATTCTTTGATCTTAACCAGGGGTCTCAAACTGGCGGCCCTCCAGCTGGTGCAAAACTACAAGATCTATCATGCCTCTGCCTGTGGGAGTCATGCTTGTAACTGTCAGCCTTGCAATGCCTCATGGGACTTGTAGTTTCGCAACAGGTGAAGTACTGCCCGTTTAAGACCCCTGAACCATACCATTGTATCTCTGGCTGTATGTTTAGGGTCATTGTCCTGCTGGAAGGTGAACCTCCGCCCCAGTCTCAAGTCTTTTGCAGACTCTATGGCGGGCTAGTCTTCTGCTGTGGAAAAGGATTTGGAGTCACGGCTTTCAGCAGTGACACTTGGAACACTGGGTGAACACGCAAGGAAGAAGGGAGCTCCAGCTCATAGGATACCCTGTTAATCTTCCTTTTCACAGGGACGGGGCCAATAAACCTGGGGCCCAATTTCTTGGAGGTACAGGCTAACCTTAGGTTCTTCGTGGCCAGCCAGACTTTTTCCCCGGGCTGTAAAGTCCAACTCTCCCGTCTCCCTTTGTCAAACACCTCTTTGTTATGTTCCTGGGTCCGGGCCATGGTCCCCTGGAGAAGTTTGCACTTCTCTTCCCAGAACTTGGTCACTTCCTGTGCTGCTGGTACTGCACTTTCAAGGCCATGGTTGAGCATAAAGGTCGGGTGCAAGCCGTAATTGGCCAGAAACGGAGACTGGTTGGTGGCTGAATGGATGGTGTTATTGAAGCCAAACTCCGCCAGGGGCAGCAGAGAGATCCAGTCATCTTATGAGAATGACGAGAAGCAACGGAGATACTGCTCGAGCGTTTGATTGGTCCTCTCTGTCTGCCCATTTGTCTGTGGGTGATATGCCGAAGAGTACGTCAGTTCAATGTCAAGTGCGGCGCACAGGGCTTTCCAGAACCGGGAGGTGAACTGAACTCCGTGGTCGGAGACAATGCTGGTTGGAAGTCCATGGAGCCTCACTATTTCCCGGATGAATATCTCAGCCATATCAGTGGCTGATGGGGTCCCCTTCATGGGCAGGAAGTGGGCCATCTTTGTTAGCCGATCCACTACCACGAAGATGGTAGAATAACCTTGGGATGGTGGCAGCTCGACAATAAAGTCCATCGAGATCATGGACCAGGCCCTCTTGGGCACCGGAAGTGGCTTTAGTAAGCCCCAGGCCTTGGTCTTGCTGCTCTTGTTCTGGGCACAGATAAGGCATGAGCTGACATATTTCCTACAGTCCTCGTCTGCTCGTGGCCACCAGAATTATCGCAGCAGCAGTTCTGTAGTTTTGCGAGCACCGAAGTGTCCCGCCAATTTATTGTCATGACAGGATGCCAAGACCGATAGGCGCTGGTCCTCTGGAACAAAGAGTCTATTGCCATGCCACAATAGGCCATCCCTGGTTAGCAGGTTGGGGTCTGCCAGTCTGGGGGTCCTGCTAAGGACTGTCTGATTCGGGACAACAGGTCCCCTTGGGTTAACAGGAAATTTCGGGGATGCAGGCTTACCGGGTTTGCAGAACATCCTTGATAGGGCGTCAGGCTTGACCTTCTTCGACCCCGGCCTGTATGTTACGTGGAAGAGGAAGCGCGAGAAGAAGAGTGTCCACCAGGCTTGGCGAGGTCTCAGTCTCTTGGCTGCTCGAAGATATTCTAAATTTTTGTGATCCGTGAAGATCAAGATGGGGTGCCTGGCTCCCTCTAACATATAGCGCCACTCTTCCAAGGCTGATTTAATTGCCAGAAGCTCCCTATCTCCCACGTCATAATTCCTTTCTGGGGTGGTCAGCTTGCAGGAGAAGAACGCCACAGGATGTAGGGCAGCCTTAGCTCCATGCCTTTGAGATAGCACCGCCCCCATGGTGACTTCAGAGGCACCTACCTCCAGGACAAATGGCAAGGCGGGGTCAGGGTGCTTGAGGATGGGTGCTGATGTAAAGAGTCTCTTAAGAGTCACAAAGGCTTCCTGGGCTTCCGTAGTCCACACAATCATGTGTTCAGCTTGGTCAACTGGGTGATTGGGGCAATAATGGCTGAGAACCCCTTTATAAACTTTCTGTAAAAATTGGGGAAGCCAATGAACCGCTGTACTCCCTTCTTGTCCATAGGGACCAGCCAGTCCAGGATAGCCGTGACCTTCTGTGGGTCCATGGTGATGCCAGTGACGGAGATAATAAGCCCCAGGAAGGGGATACTTGACTGTTCAAAATCACAATTCTCCGCCTTGGCATAGAGCCCATGTTGTCGAAGGCGGCCCAGGACACTCGCCACATGCCTGCGGCGAACTTCCAAGGTAGGGGAGAAGATCACGATATTGTCTAAGTAGACGATGACAAACTGATCCAGAAAGTCTTTAAACACCTCATTTACAAATTGCTGACAAGTGGCTGGGGCGTTGCAGAGCCCGAAGGGCATTACCAGGTACTCAAAATGTCTGAACCGGGTTCGGAAGGTGGTCTTCCATTCATCCCCTTCCCGGATGTGGACTAGCTTATACGCTCCGCGGAGGTCCAGCTTGGTGAACACCCATGCCGCTCCTAGCCTCTGGAAGAGCTCTGGGACCAGGGAGAGAGGATAGCGGTTTTTCACCGTTATTTTGTTTAGCTCACGGTAGTCAATACAGGGTCTCAGCGTGTGATCCTTCTTTTCTACAAAGAATATTCCAGCTCCTGCGGGCAACGTGGAGGGTCGGATGAAACCCTTCTGCAGGTTCTCATCTATATAGACCTTGAGAGCCGCCAGTTCCAGTTCCGTTAAAGGGAAAATCCTCCCGAAGGGGACTTCGGCTCCGGGGAGGAGCTTGATAGGGCAATCATAGGCCCTGTGGGCCGGCAACTGTTCAGCCCCCTTCTTGCTGAACCCGTCTAAGTAGCTGTGGTACACAGGGGGCACCAACTGACGGGCGTCCCGGTCAGCGTCTGCGTCCAGACTGAGCAGAGTAGGGACCACTTCCTTAGTCTCTGGAAAGCAGTGCTGGCGAAAATAGGGGGACTGGAACTTGGTTTCGCCCTTGCCCAGTTGATGCTGGGGCTATGGGCCTGCAGCCAGGGTATACCCAGGATGATAGGGAACAGGGGGGATGCAATAATGTCCAAGCAGAGGAACTCCTGGTGACCATCCAAGGTTGTAGCAGGCAGAGGAAAGGTTTCGTGGGTGACCACACCTTTGATGCTGGTGCCATCAGCCAGGCGTACAACCAGTCCGTAAGACTTTGGTCGTAGAGGGATCTGATGTTGGACCACAAAGGATCGGTCAATGAACCCACTGCAGGCGCCAGAGTCGATGATGGCAGCAGTCCGGATCGTCTTGTCAGGGAGCTTAAGGGAGAGCGGAAGAGTCAGGTGAGATGAGGTACTGGTACGTTGCCCTTGACAGGTGGTGGGCGTTTACCAAGCTTGACCGTGCAAGACCCTACCACGTGTACCAGTTCTCCACAGTACAGGCATAAGTGGTTGCTCAAGTGGCATTGCTATTCTTCCCGAGTGAGGGGAGGACGGAGCATGCCTGGTCTCCTGGGTTCGGGTTGAGCTGAGGCTACTGTAGCGACCATGGGAGCCCGGGATTGCCTCCAGGCAAGTTGTGGAGACCCAGCTGACCTCTCAGCTTCCCGTTCCCTTTGACGCCTGTCGATCTGAATAGAGAGCTCAATTAATGTGTCCAGGGTACCCCAACACGAGCCAGTTCATCCTTTAGCGGGTCCTAGAGACCTAAGCAGAATTGATGACGGAGCGTAGCGTCATCCCACTCCGTGTCAGCACTCCAGTGCCTGAACTCAGTCACGTAGTACTTCACCGTGCAGCGGCCCTGCTGGAGTGTGTGAAGCGCAGCTTCTGCTGTGGCTGCCTGATGCGGGTCCTCATAGAAGCGGGCCATGGCTTTGAAGAGTGCGGTCAGGTTAGAGACTTCCGGGGCCCTCTGTTCCAGCAGGCGGTGTGCCCAAGACTGGGGTTCTTCTAGCAACAAGGAGATCACTAGACCCACCTTTGTGGTCTCCAGGGAGTAGGTGCTGGATTGGAGGGAGAAATAGAGTTCACAAGAGACACGGAAGGCTCGGAACTTGGTGCGGTCGCCTGAGAACTGCTCCGGTAGGGGCACTTGAGGTTCAGAGGGCATAGTCACTGTGGTGCCAGCTGCAGATTGGCCAGCGGTGAGCTCCTGGAGCCGTCCCTCTAGCCGGTGGTAGTCCTCCTGCAGGGACTGTATGGCTTGGGTCAGCCCGGCCAGATGGGAGCAAAGTTTATTCACAGGAGAGGCCCCCCACGCAGACTCAGGCATGGCTGTCCGGTACTGTCACGTACCTGGTGATGGAGTCTGGCTTATGCAGGGGTAACCTCTCTTGTGGCCCTGGTTCGAGAGTCCCTGGTAGTGCAGACAGGAAGCTCAGGAGCACAGGGAGGCACGAGGGCTGGGCAAGTCTCAGGTGGCAGATAGGTGTCCGCTGGAGCTCATGCAAGCAGAAGAGTAGTAAGGCAGTCCGGGTCAGTAACTGGCGGGCGGTGCAGTACAGAAGGATCAGGCAGACGGATGGTCGGGTACGGGCTGGGTCGGCAACGTTCAGGCGGCAAAGTACAAGGGAGCAGGCAGAAGAGTGGTCATGGAAGCCGGGGTCGGTGCAGGCAGAGTTCAGAGCAGGGGCAAACAGGCTGGGCCACAGGAGCAGGTATCGGGCAATCAGGAAGCAAGGAAACTCACACAAACGCTGTACAACGGACAGCACCTGCTTCCTGGTGCTGTCCTGCTTAAATGGCCACTATTGGTGCCATTAGTGCGCGCGCATCGGCCAAAAAAGTCAATTTTAGTCATTTACAAATGGCTTTCTTCTTGCCACTCTTCCATAAAGGCCAGATTTTGTGCACGACTAATAGTTGTCCTGTGGACAGATTCTCCCACATGAGCTGTGGATCTCTACAGCTCCTCCAGAGTTACCATGGGCTTCTTGGCTGCTTCTCTGATTAATGCTCTCCTTGCCCGGCCTGTCAGTTTAGGTGGACAGCCATGCCTTGTTAGGTTTGCAGTTGTGCCATACTCTTTCCATTTTCGGATGATGGATTTAACAGTGCTCCGTGAGATGTTTAAAGCTTGGGATATTTTTTATAACCTAACCCTGCTTTAAATTTCTCCACAACTTTAACCCTGACCTATTTGATGTGTTACTTGGCCTTCATGATGCTGCCTGTTCCTCTCCTTCAGCTCTCGGGATAGACACATCTTGCTGCCACCCCTTGGGAAACTGGCTTTTGAGACTCTGGCTTAGCCGACCTGTGAGTATGGAGTCTCTCTTCACAAAGCCCCCAACTATTTGTTCAATGGTATTTAACATTGTGTATATATATCTAACTAACATTTCATTCTGTAGATACACCGCATATACACGAACAGTGGCTTTCAAAACGCGTCAAGTTTTATGATGCCTGTGTATGTATGCCTGTATATTACTCCACATCAATAACTAACATATGTTTTTTAGCATTTTTGTAGTATGTTATTACCAAGTGGCTTGGTACACTTGTCCATGTATTTTGCATACAAGGAATGTCATATAATTTTGATAAATCTATAAACCATGCCTACTTTATATACCTTTATTGGCCTCTCTCTGCTCACCTTATTCAAAGTCCCATCCATGATGCTGTATGTTCATTTAGATTCTTTAACAAACCTCTGAGGGCTTCACAGAACAGCTGTATTTATACTGAGGTTGAATTACACACAGGTGGACTCTATTTACTAATTAGGTGACTTCAGAAGGCAATTGGTTACAGTAGATTTTAGTTAGGGGTATCAGAGTAAAGGGGGCTGAATACAAATACACGCCACACTTTTCACATATTTATTTGTAACACATTTGGAAAACCATTTATCATTTTCCTTTCACTTCACAATTATGAGCCACTTTGTGTTGGTCTATCACATAAAATCCCAATAGCATACATCTACGTTTATGGCTGTAACATGACAAAATGTGGAAAACTTCAAGGGGTATGAATACTTTTTCAAGGCACTGTAGCTGTGTTATTTTTTGTGTTTTCACTATGGATGCCATCATGAGCATGTGTGAGGAAATGTTCCTAATGTTGCTGAGGCTCCAAAGACGTAGAAAATTGCATCAGAGGACCAGAGTTTGTCGATACTGAACTCATCCATGATGCAGGCAACAGCATGTGGTGAAATTTGTGGTTTTTCAACATTTTTCTATGTTCAAAAAGTATCAGAATTTTTTTTCCCCTAAAAACCGCTCATAAACGCAAACGAGCATAAACGCCGTTTACCGTGTGGTTACACGTGGTTACAAGCATTTGAAATGTCGGTAAACTACAGTTCTGAACAAGATTTTTCTGCTTTCAAAAATAACATTGAGGAGAGTTCATGGGCTGCTGAAAAAAATGCCCAACTGCTTTTGAACTTCAGTTTAGCATCTGTAGTGTACATGAGGCCATAAACCTATAGTTTTTCCTTGATAAATGTTAACAACACCTCCCCCCTTGAAACCCTGGCCCTTCCCAACCCTGAAAGTAAACAGTATTCAAGATATGAATAGAAAAGTCCACAGGTATTCACACGTTTTTTTTTCCGGATTACTAGGTAGCTATAAATGGTGTAATAACTATAACCTACAGTATTTTATTTTGAAAACAGCAGTGCAGAAGTTTTTCATATGGCTTACATATGGACATTGACAGGTCACTGGCTGCAAAATAAATCACCAATGCTTTTGCCAAATAGGAACATTCTTTTCAACTTTTGCTTTAAACGAAAGCTATGAAATTGGAATGTTTCAGTTATGCTGAAAACAGGTAGCTGCATGAATCCTTCTGCTAACATTTCCTCAAGAGCAAAAACAAACCATATTCAGTCACAAACAGTTCAAACATCAATTCAAAAAATGTCCTATAATAAATGCTAGTATGTTAAACAACTTTTGAATGTGTGGTGGTAAGGTAGGAGTTAAGCTATCACTGCACTCCATGTAAAGCATACGTAACCTGCAGCATGCAACAATTGGGAGTACACCGCAGAATGCTATAGTGCAAACTGTTTCATTCACAAGCCTGGGCAGGAAATAAGATATGTTTTTCCAAGCAGTAAAACACTCTGGAAAATACAATGGTGCGAACAAAGGTCCCAAGTTGTAAACTATACTCTAGCCAAGAGTTTTTGATATTAAACTGTATCTCTAGCCAAAGTGTTTTTTCAGTTTTGGATAGTGTAAGAAACATTATGGCCCTATTCAGAAGATTTTCTCCTTACTTCTTGCTGGCTAACGACTGTGACGTTATGCAAGGCGCCATAATGGAACGGTGATACTGGTCGCCTTGATCACTTGGAAGCAACTAGAGAGAGTCCAACCCGGGTTTTTCCAGCCACCGTGGCAGAGCTGGTTCCAGCCTGGACTTTATGCTCCACCCAAAGCCCTCTCCCACCTGCATTTAATGAGCAGGAAGAAAACAGAGGTTTGATCCTGGACCTCAGTAGAGGAAAGCTGAGAGAGCTCTGTGTGCTATTTTGGACTCAAAAACAAGGTTTGCTTTGTGCTCATGTTTTGTGGGTGTCTGCCTGCTGAGTATTTTTCCTCCGAAAAATGATCCCCCCGAGCTAATCTCCCACATGTAGTGGACTCAGCGGTCAACTTGCCAACATGGAGGAGATGTTGAAGGCCTTGCTGCAGGTGACTGCGGCTTAGTGGGAGACCAACCTCCAAGTCGCACAAGCCGCTGCAGCACAGCGGGAAGAAAGTCGCAGACATGAGGCCCAGCAGGAGATCAACCGCCAGATGGTGGAGGCTCTCGTAGAGTTAAAGAAGGGGTCCGCACCTCTTCTGCCAGTTCAACAAAAGTTGATCCGTGCCAGTTACCATCTGCAGAAGATGACACCTGCAGATGATGTGGAGGCGTACCTCACCACTTTCAAAAGAGTCACTGTCCGGGAAGGATGGCAAAAAGGACAATGGTCAGAACTTCTAGCACCTTTTCTGACAGGTGAGCCCCAAAAGGCCTATTTTGATTTAGAGCCCGGTGAGGCCCAGGACTATGAGTCTCTAAAAACAGAGATACTCGCATGCCTGGGTGTCACCATGGCAGTCCGGGCTCCACGGGTGTATCAGTGGACCTACCGCGTGGACCAGCCACTCCACTCCCAAATGTTTGACTTGATCCATCTCACGAGGAAGTGGCTACAGCCAGAGACTTTGCCAGGCCCTCAGAACGTGGAGCGTGTGGCCATGGACCGGTATCTGTGTGCACACCATGCTACTTTGAGAAAGTGGGTCAGTCATGGGGACCCAAAACGGCAAACCAACTGGTGGACCTCGTGGAGAGATACAGTGCTGCTGAGGACTTTTTGCACCTGTCTGCGCCCCACTCCAATGTATCCAGGGGTTAATGATCGCCCGGCAGACCCGGTAATACTGTTCCGGGGTCAAGGGCATGGGGAAGTATGATAAGACCGCTGTAGCGAGAGAAGCTATGGGCTCTAGCCCTGGAGACTGGCCAAAGAAGCCAGGAAGGTCTTGGGGACCCTTGAGAGGACTGTGTATAGAGCACATAGAGTGCTACCGATGTCATCTATTGGGACATATTGCTGCCAATTGTCCCCTGAATGATGAACCCATGCAATGTGATAATGTTTATATGAAAAGACGCATTTCTCTTTCTGCACAGGTCGCATGTATAGCATCATGTTCAAGTCGCATAGAGAAGCAAATGTGTGTGATTGCTATTGACGGGAAACCTGTCACTGTGCTGCTTGTCTCTGGTTGTGTGATAACGTTGATCAAAAGCAGCTGTGTAAATACGACAAGGTTACACCCTAGCACGGTCAGGGTCATTTGCATCCATGGGACACTCATGACTACCAGACGGCGCTGGTCGAGATTGACACCACTTTCGGCACAGCGACCCATTCCGTGGGAGTGGTACCTTCCCTGCTTCATAAAGCCCTAGTGGAGAGGGATTTTCCCCATTTTTGGAGGTTATGGGAGGGCAGAGAGAGCCAGGAGGAAAGTGCTCCCCCTGCTGAGGAGGCATGGGAGTTCTCACCAGACCCATTTTGCCAAACGGAGGGAGAGATTGGTGGCAGGACCAAGGAAGAAGGAGACCCTCTTCCTTTTCCTGTAATGGCCGGGGAGCCTGAGGAGCCGAAAGATAGCTTTCAGCTGATGGCTAATGATCCAGAAAATGTCTTTGATCCTGACTGTGAAAGTGAACAGAATGTAGTACCGGACTTAGAAGTCTGGAGAGAGGACTTTTGTACAGAGCAACTAGGGAATGTCACTCTCTTTAGAACCAGAGAAAATGTGAAGGTAATGGATGGGGAACCCGTGGACCCAAATTGGGGGGTGTCTTTTTATGGTAAAACACAGGGAAGATGAAGTAGAACAGCTAGTGGTTTCCAAACCCTTCCGCAGGATGGTGTTGGATCTGGCCCATGGACATGTAATGGGGGGGACATCTAGGAGAAAACCAGGGAGAGAATGTCCCAGACATTCTTCTGGCCTGTGTTGTATGCAGACGTCAAAGAATACTGTGAATCATGCCCTGAGTGTAAAATGACGGCCCCGTCACCCCATTTTCGTAGTCCCCTTGTCCCACTTCCCATAACTGAAGTGCCATTTGAGCGAATTGGTATGGATCTCGTGGGACCAGTAGTAAAATCTGCCCAGGAACACCAGCACATCCTGGTGATCCTGTACTATGCGACCGGTTATCCGGAAGCCATACCCTTGCGGATCACCTCCGCTAAGTCTATTGCCAAGGAGCTGGTCCAGGTCTTTAGTCGGATGGGGATCCCTAAAGAGATCTTGATGGATCAGGGTACCCCGTTCATGTTCAGAGTGACCAGAGAATTGTGCAAGTTGTACAAAATCTCCCATCTCCGTACCTCTGTTTACCACCCCCAAATGGAAGGTCTGATGCAAAGATTTAACAAGACCCTCAAGAGTATGTTGAAAAAGGTGGTGGATAAAGATGGGCAAAATTGGGATTTTTTGTTGCCGTACATCATGTTTGCCATACGGGAGGTTCCGCAGGCATCTATGGGGTATTCCCCCTTTGAACTGTTGTATGGTAGACATCCCAGGGGGCTGCTAGATGTCGCAAAAGAGAGGTGGAAAGGAGAGGCCATCCCATATAGAAGCATCATACAGCATGTCTCCTTGATGCAGGAACGAATCGCAGCGGTCCTGCCCCTGGTGCGAAAACATATGGAGCAAGCCCAGGAAGCCCAGAGAAGGGTTTATAATCGGGGTGCCAAAACCCGGACCTTCAACCCCGGAGACAGAGTGTTTGTGCTAATACCCACAGTTGAAAGTAAATACCTAGCAAAATGGCAGGGTCTCTTTGAGATTAGGGAAAGTGTAGGAGAAGTGAACTACAAAGTTTACCAGCCAGGGAAAAGGAAACCGAAGCAGATTTACCATGTTAATCCCTTAAAACCGTGGAAGGACAGAGAGTTTATTGGCAGTGCCCACTCCCCAAAAGGACAGACTACCCCTGACGTTTCCATAACCGAGTCCTTGTCACCAACACAACAAAATGACGTAAAGGAATTTATAAGTAAAAATTTGACTTTTTCTCTCCCCTACCCGGACTGACCACCGTAATACAACATGACATAATTACAGAACCAGGGGTCCTCGTGAATGTAAAACCCTGCTGGATACCTGAAGCTAGACGGGAGGCAATGGCGAAGGAAATAAAAAAACATTTTGGAGTTGGACGTGATAGAGGAGTCACACAGTACCTGGTCGAGCCCCATAGTGCTGGTCCCAAAGACCAATGGCACTATCAGGTTCTGTAACGATTTCAGGAAGCTGAATGAGGTGTCTAAGTTTGACGCATACCTGAAGCCGAGGGTTGACGAACTTGTGGGCAGGTTGGGGGGTGCCCGGTGCATAACAACCCTAGACCTAACTAAGGGCTACTGGCAGATCCCCTCCACGGAGTCAGCGAAAAGAAAATATGGCCTTTTCTAAACCCGAGGGGTCCTTTCGATACAAGCGAATGCCGTTTGGTCTGCATGGGGCCCCTGCATCCTTCCAGAGGATGATGGACAAAACTTTGAGGCCGCATCGGCCCTATGCAGCAGCCTAGCTGGATGATGTGGTCATCCACAGCCCCAATTGGGAATCCTATCTCCCCTGGTTGCAGGCAGTGGTAGATTCACTGAGGGTAGCAGGTTTATCAGCCAACCCGAAAAAGTGTGCCATAGGTCTGGAGGAGGCCAAATACCTTGGGTATGTTATTGGTCGGGGTCTGATCAAGCCCCAGACTAATAAGATCGAGGCCATTCAAAAGTGGCCCCAACCGGTAAACAAAAAACAGGTACATGGCCTTCCTGGGCATTACAGGGTATTACCGACGCTTCATGCCCAACTTTGCCACCATTGCCGTCCCTCTGATAAAGGGTAGAACGTCAGGAATGGTTAAGTGGAATCCCGAGGCCGAGAAGGCCTTCCAGAAGTTGAAACAAGCCCTTTGTGTACAGCTGGTACTCGTGACCCCGGACTTCACAAAGGACTTTGTGGTTCAAACTGACGCCTCTGACGTGGGACTAGGTGCTGTTCTGTCCCAAATCAGAGACGGTGAGGAACACCCGGTCGTCTACTTAAGCAGGAAGCTTAATAGGCATGAAAGGAATTATACCATTGTGGAGAAGGAGTGCCTGGCTATCAAGTGGGCTTTAGAGGCCCTAAAATACTACCTGCTGGGAAGGTCATTCAGGCTAGTCACCGACCATGCCCCCCTTAAGTGGATGTGTAACAACAGGGAGAAAAATAGCCGGGTGACTAGGTGGTTCCTGGCCCTACAGCAGTTTAAGCTCTCAGTGGTACACTGGGCCGGAAGGCTCCAAAATAACGCAGATGGTCTTTCCCAGTTGTCGGGACAGTTGCTCCACGCCAGGGGCTTGGGCAGAGGGAGGGGGGGATATGTGAAGTTATGCGAGGCGCCATAATGGATGGGAGATACTTGTCGCCTCGCATGCAATGACTTGGAGGCGACTAGAGAGAGTCTGACCCAGGTTTTTCCAGTCACCGTGACAGCTGGTTCCGGCTTGGACTTTCTGCTCCACCCAAAGCCCTCTCCACCTGCATTTAATGAGCAGGAAGAGAACAGAGGAGAGCTTGATCCTGGATCTCAGTGGAGGAAAGCTGAGAGAGCTCTGTGTGCTATTTTGGACTCAAAAACAAGGTTTGCTTTGGGCTCATTTTTTGTGGGTGTCAAGGCCAGCCCCACACCGTATAGTGAGAAATCACCATTGTGAAGTTTAGCGCCGGGCAGCGAGGTTTTGTTTCTGTTTTTATTTGTTTGATCCTGCAAACCTTTTACAATAAACCTGGCAACCTGAGTATTTTTCCTCTGAAAAGCGATCCCCAGGAGCTAATCTCCCACACAACATTGTGACCAGGACAAGAATTTTCTAAGGGCTCGTTTACACTTGCTTCAAAACAGGGCGTCAGACACGCTTTGTTAAAGCTCCCTTAACGCCAGTCAAAGCACCTGTCACTAAATAAAATGGTTAACTTACAGTCCTGTTTACACCTTGCATTGGCTTTGCTTCGCTTCAGCTTTGCGTCAAAAATTATACCCCATGTAGCCATGCTTCAAAGCCTCTACAATGCCTCCATAGAAGTCTATGACAAAGCTTGTTTGAAGCTCGCTTGAAGCACCTGTGGCTTTTCAGAGGCTTTAATTCAGCTTTAGCTTTGCTTTGTTTTGGAGAAATCGCAAGTGTTAGATATCAACAAACACACAGGGCATCGGCCAAGCTTCAACAAATCTTCAAAAAAACCTCATCGAAGCCCCACCAAAGCCTCAAAAACACATAATAAAAGCTTATTGAAGCAGTAGGGGCTTTAATGCGCGTTGAAGCCAAAGAAAATGTAAACGAGCCTTTCGGCCCCATTCACACCTGAGCATTTTGTAGCTTGAAGCCTGAAGCTAGAAAACAATGGAGGGCAAAAAAATAAATGATTCTCTATGGAGATGGTTCACATATCCACTCCAAAACACCTGAAGCCAAACGCCTGAAGCTCAAACAAGTTCTGGAGGTATTATTTGGCCAGATTTTGGCGTTTTTCTGCTTTTTACATTGGTGACCTTTTGACTTGTACAAAATCGGGCAAAATCGCACGATATTCTGCCTGAAAACGACATGCTCAGGTGTGAATGCTGTCTCAGGCTTCATGTACACTACAGCTTGAGTTGACTTGAGTTTGGGAGCTTTTGGAGTTTTTTTTGCCAAAGCTCCTAAACTCAGCTCCATAAAAGCCCATGGGGTCAATTCACTAAGGTTTACCAAATGCAATAGCACGGTCACGTGACTCATTTGCATAAATTATTACATGCGGTAAAGTCCAATTTACAAAAAAAACCAAAAAAATGTTTATGTGGTACTTACAGCAAAATGAAATATCGCAAAAAACTATGCGCTCTTTTGACAATCTCTTTATTAAAAAATAAATGCCCCCCGAAGTGGATCAAACTCTGGCCCTGACGAAGGCTCCCACCGACTGCCTGCTCCGCC
>BLSH010324711.1:2444-15305 GCA_018402905.1 Glandirana rugosa | reverse complement strand
CCGCCCCCCCCCCCCCCCCCGTGACGTCAACGGCCAGGAGCATGCTGGGGTGGTGAAGTCAAAAGGGGGCGAGGCCACCCAGCCACGTCACCAGGAAACTCATCCACTTAGCTATTTAAGAACTGTCACACAGCGGAGCAGAGAGTCGGCGGGAGCCGGAGGTTTTGTTTTTTTTTTGTTTTTTTCTTCTTTTCGGGTTGTAAGATTTTTCAGCTCATCCACTGATGACTGGGATAGACTGCAGGAATAGGACTCTAGGTATAAAACAAAATAAAAGCTTGGCCTAGGAGCAGCCCATTGGTGACTAATTCCAATCTCTTCTTGAAGAGCTCAGTTACTAGATAAGCAGCAAAAAGTAGCAACAAATTTCAACACACAATATATGGGCAGCAGCCAACAAAAACAGAGGAGCGGGTGCTATGTCTTGCAATTGATCAAGCGAAAAAATTTTTTCTTTGAGTCAAAAATCCTACTTTAACCTATGTTTATTGGAGAGCATAGCTTCTTTTATTCCCCATGATTGGGACACTCAGAAGCAGTGCCTACTGCATGGAGGGCAACAGCAAAAACCTGCAAAATGCAACAAGGAACCCTTGTACAAGGCAATGGAGGATCCAGGTGTAGATGGTATAAACCTGAACTAAAGTCTTGAGAACGTAACGAGAAATGGTGGTCATAGAGGCCCCCTGACCTTTTTGTGACCCAAAAGAAACCACAAAGAGGGTATCCATCTGGCGGAAGAAGGAAATATTCAAATGAGCAGCTCAGACCACATCTAGGTAATGTAGAGCTATCCCCTATGAGGAAAGGATTTAGGAAAGTATGATGGGAGGACAACAGCCTCATTTAGATGAGTACACCAAGATGGCCTTGGGCACAGCACAACTTGTTCTTATGCAAGACCACTTATGGAGGCTAGCAAGACAGGGCTGCCAATTTGGAAACCCTCTGAGTCAAAGAGATAGCCACCAAAAAAGCGACATATGAAAGAGTCAGCAAAAGAATGACCGTTAAAACCAGCACCTGTAAAACAGGAAGGCAGATTGGTCCTTAAAGTATAAAGCCTCGTACACATGCGCAGATTGTTGGACAACCGAAAGTCCAACTTTTGTCCAAATTGGCTGTTGGCAGTTTTGTCTAGCGTACTGACGGTAGTCAACTAATTGGCCAACAAAGCCGAACGCAGTGACGAGTTACGAGCATATAACGAGGAAGTTCAAGTGAATGTGATTTGTGAATTATGAACACAGGTTTACACGACCGGACACTTCCTGGATTCCGAGCATGCGTGTTTGGACTTCCAACTTTTTGCTGGGCCAACTTCTGTACACACAAGCCAACAATTGGCCAACGCCTTGTTGGCCAACAAAAGTTTTCTAGTCTTGTCAGCCAACTTCTGTTGGCCAATTGGAAATTGGCTGTTGGATTGTGCGTACTAATGGTCGGATTATCGGACAACAAGCTGTTGGACAACTGTTGTTGGTCAATTATTGTACGGTGTGTACAGACAGGCCTTAACTAAAGGCAAAACTTTTTTTTTAATTTTGGATAAAGTGGAGAGGGATTAGAGCCCCTGTCAGCTGTCTGTGCCCCTGTTAGGGAAATTCACCCTCTCTATTTGTCCTGTTTACCATTATCATTGAAACTGAAAGTAAAAAGAAAACCCCAATTTTTGGGTTGTCCCCAGAAAAGTAAAAGATGGGAAATCTTCCATAGGGGATACTAGTTGTAGTGAGCTGGGGTCCCCAAAAAATTTCTTTAATTTGCAGAGATATCCTCTCACTTCCTGTTTGGCTATGGGAAGTGAAGGGAAATCTCTGCAACGGGACAGAGATGGCGAAAAAAAATCTGAGGTTATAACACTCCCTTACTCTATTCAAAATGAATGATAGTTCTACTTTAACCACTTCACCCCCCGGAAGGATTTCCCACGTTAGGACCATAGCACTTTTTGTGATTCGGCACTGCATCGCTTTAGCTGACAATTGCACGGTCATGCGACGTTGTACGCAAACTAAATTTGCATCCTTTTTTTCTCACAAATAGAGCTTTCTTTTGGTGGTATTTGGTCACCTCTGCATCATTTCTGATCACCGCTATAAACAAAAAAAGCGACAATTTTGCAAAGAAAAACAATATTTCTTACTGTTTGCTAAAATACAAATCCAAAAAATATATATATAAAAAAAAACAAATTTATTCATCGGTTTTGGCCGATTTTATATTCTCATATTTTTGGTTAAAAAAAATCACGATCTGTGTTTATTGATTGGTTTGCGCAAAAGTTGCCGCGTTTTAGAAACCATGAGAATTAATTTCTGGGTTTTTAACTTTTTTTTTTTTTTTTATATACAACAGTCATCCATCTGAGGATGCCCCACAGATGCTCAATGGGGTTTAGGCTTGGAGACATGCTTGGCAAGTCCATCACCTTTGCCCTCAGCTTCTTTAGCAAGGTGGTGGTCATCTTAGAGGTGTGTTTGGGGTTGTTAAGTTGGAATAATGCCCTGCGGCCCAGTCTCCGAAGGGAGGGGATCATGCTCTGCTTCAGTATGTCACAGTACATGTTGGCATTCATGGTTCCCTCAATGAACTGTAGCTCCCCAGTGCCTACAGCACTCATGCAGCCCAAAAAATGCTTGACTGTAGGCAAGATACATTTGTCTTTGTACGCCTCACCTGGTTGCCACCACACACTCTTGACACCATCTGAACCAAATAAATTTACCTTGTCTTCAGCAGACTGTTCACGGGCTTTCTTGTGCATCATCTTTAGAAGAGGCTTCCTTCTGGGACGGCAGCAATTCAGACCAATTTAATGCAGTGTGCGGTGTATGGTCTGAGCACTGACAGGCTGACTCCCCCACCCCTTCAACCTCTGCAGCAATGCTGGCAACACTCAGGTCTATTTCTCAAAGACAACCTCTGGATATGATGCTTAGCACGTGCACTTAACTTCTTTGGTCGACCATGGCGAGGCCTGTGGAACATGTCCTGTTATAACACTGTATGGTCTTGGCCACCATGCTGCAGCTCAGTTTCAGGGTCTTGGCAATCTTCTTATAGCTTAGGCCATCTCTTTGTAGAGCAACAATTCTTTTTTTCAGATCATCAGAGACTTCTTTGCCATGAGGTGCCATGTTGAACTTCCAGTGACCAGTATGAGAGAGTGAGAGCTATAACATCAACAAGTCACATGACACCGGGGAGGGAAAATGGCTAATTGGGCTCAATTTGGACATTTTCACTTAGGGGTGTACTCACTTTTGTTGCCAATGGTTTAGACATTAATGGCTGTGCGTTGAGGTATTTTGAGGGGACAGCAAATTTACACTGTTATACAAGCTGTGCACTCACTACTTTACATTGTAGTTAAGTGTCACTTCTTCAGTGTTTTCACATGAAAACATATAATAAAATATTTACAAAAATGTGAGGGGTGTACTCACTTTTGTGAGATACTGTATATAAACTGCCTGGATCAGATCTCAGATGCCTTCGCCTGGTCAACATCTCTGGATAAATCTCTGCTGTTTTTCCTGTGAAAGACTTTTGCCTGTTTGACGCTCTTTCTGGTTTCTGGATCAAAGACTCTGCTCGGCTGAATTCCCTTTCTATCCCCTGACCCTGCATGCTGTTTGTTTGATCTCTGGCTCCCTGTTTGCTGGCTTGCTCCAACCATCCGCTCTGGCTACCATTTGAACCTTGGCTATGTTTTGACTTTGTTTGCTCTGTTTGTTCTATTTTACTATTTTTATTAAATAGTGTGATTTTTTTTTACTGCACTTCTGTCTCAGTCTGACAGTAGGCGAAGGCCATGAATTCAGAAGATGCAGTCAATCCACTTGCTGGTAATATTTTTTTCAGATTGGATGAGCAGAATCACCGAATGGATCAGTTTGCCATAGCGTTACAGACGCTCCTGAATCGCACTGCTCACCTGGTTCCTCTTACGGTGGCTGTTCCAGCACAACCTGTATTGTAGGCCATTCCTGCTGATGCTCAAGTCTCTTTGCCAGCACCCGCCTCAAATATTATCTCTATAGGTGGTATGTCTGGTTCCACTCCACTTCCCCAGCGATTTGGGGGCAATCCAGTTCAATGGAGAGAGTTTCTCAACCAGGTTGGGATATACTTTGAGATGCTGCCCCAGGCGTTCCCTATGGACAAAAGCAAAGTAGGCTTTGTGGTTTCTTTGCTTTCTGAGAGAGCCTTGGTCTGGGCAAACCCTCTGTGGGAGATGCAAAAACCTGTTGTCCAGAGTTACCCAGAGTTTGTGGCCTCCTTTAAGAGGGTATTTGACTTTCCCGCATGCTCCACTTCTGCTGCCAAAAGCCTCATGTCCATCAAGCAGGGTATGAGAACTGTTGCCGATTACGCCACTGAATTCCGTACTCTGGCAGCAGAGGTTGCTTGGAACAATGAGGCCCTCGTGGCTGCTTTTTCTCATGGTCTCTCGGATAACATCAAAGATGAGATAGCAGCCCGAGGCATACCCACTGAGCTGGAGAAATTGATCACATTTGCCATTCTCATTAACTCCAGACTCTGACACAGACCTTCCTTTAAGGAGCACTTGTGGAAGCCTCCTGTACATTTGGCTCTGAGCTTTGTAGTCCCAACCGTGCCTCCCTCACCTCCCATAACTCCTGGTTTCGAGCCTGCCAGTGAGGTAGAATCCATGCAGTGGGGCTTCACACGTCTCTCTGAGGATGAGAGAGCCTTTAGGAGGAGGGAGAGATTGTGCCTTTATTGTGGCCAGGCAGGTCCCTTTTTGAAGTCTTGTCCTACCTGTCTGGGGGGACGCTTGCACCTGAGGTCCTGTAGGGGACAGACTCTAAGTGGCATTGTTACGTCCCCAGTCATCCGTAAGTATAAGCCCCTGTTTCCGGTTAACCTTTATTGGTATGACTCGTCCATCAAGATACAGGCTCTAATCGACTGTTCATAGATAGTGCCTTTGTGTCTAAGCATTCGATTCCGCTGCAGCTTCAGGCCACTCCACTTGCCATTGAGGCTATTGATGGGAGACCTCTACAGTCTGCCCAGGTGACTCATGAGACTTCTCTGTTGACCATGTCTGTAGGGGCTCTTCACCATGAGATAATCCAATTCCAAGTCATTTCCTCTCCTCATTTTCTGGTGGTTATTGGTTATCCTTAGTTACAGAGGCACAACCCCTCTTTGCTGAGGTTCTTTCCTGGTCGCCACAATGCAGTAAGACATGTTTTCAGAAAGTGGCTAAGGTCTTGTGTACCTCTTCACTCTCCTCCCTGCCGGAGGAGAGTCTTTGATAAAGGTCAAGCCGGTAGTTTGCCTCCACACTTGTTGTATGATTGCGCAATTGACCTTTGTCTGTCTTGGAGGATAAAGCCATGGAGGGGTATGTTGCAGACGTACTTTCTCAAGGGTTCATCCGCAAATCTTCGTCTCCTGCTGGTGCTGGCTTCTTCTTTCTGAAAAAGAAGAGTAGCGAACTGAGACCTTGTATTGATTATAGGGGTCTCAATCACTTCACGTTAAAGAATGCTTATCCGATTCCGTTGATTGCGGAGTTATGTGACCGCCTCAAGGAAGCAATGGTTTTCACAAAGCTTGATCTGAGATGGGCATACAATCTCGTGAGGATCAAGGAGGGCGATGAGTGGACAACTGCGTTTAATACCAGGACAGGCCATTACGAATACCTCGTAATGCCGTTTGGTCTTTGCAATGCTCCGGCAGCTTTTCAGGAGTTCATCAACGATGTGCCTCGAGACAATGCTGCAATGTGTGATGGTTTATCTCAATGATATACTTATATATTCCAAGTCCCTAGAGAGCCACCACAGAGATGTCTGCCGTGTGCTTCAGAGGCTGAGAGATAATAACCTGTATTGTAAATTGGAGAAGTGCGAGTTCTATCGTGAACAGGTTAAATTCCTGGGTTATGTCATTTCCACTGCTGGTTTTTCAATGGACCCAGAGAAGCTATCGGCAGCTCTACAGTGGCCCGGACCCATGGGTTTACGTCTTCTATAACGCTTTCTTGGCTTTGCCAATTATTATCGGAAGTTTATTCGTAACTTCTCGTCTCTGATCAAACCCCTGACTGATATGACTAGAAAGGACAGTAACGCACAGAATTGGTCTCCGGAGTCCATTAAGGCCTTTGAAACTCTCAAGGCTGCCTTTGTTTCTGCTCCTGTGTTGGCACGTCCTGATCCTACGTTACCCTTCATCCTTGAGGTTGATGCTTCTGAGACTGGAGTTGGTGCCCTTCTGTCTCAACATCCCACCTCCAAGAGTGCTATGCATCCTTGTGGCTACTTTTCCAAGAAGTTGTCTCCTGCGGAATGCAATTACGAGATTGGGGACAAAGAGTTGTTAGCAATCATTTTAGCCCTTAAAGAATGGAGGCATCTCCTCGAGGGTACCACTGTTCCAGTTCTCATTTTGACTGACCACAAGAATCTCACATTCTTGTCTGAGGCTAAAAGCCTCTCCCCCAGGAGGGCGCGATGGGCTCTGTTCTTGTCAAGCTTTAATTACATAGTCCCACTCTTACCCGGTACTAAGAATGTAAGGGCCGATGCATTGTCACAACAGTTTTCCTCCGCTTCCAAGATGGAGTCAGTTCCTGTTCCTGTGATAGCTCCTGATCGTATTCTGGCTACGGTTCATACCAGTTCCACTTCACCTTTGGGTGACAAGATCCTTGCTGCTCAGATCCATGCTCCTACTGAGAAACCTTGTGACCACTGCTTTGTACCTGAGAGTCTCCGTACTGCTGTGCTCCAGACTTACCATTCTCCCAAAAGCTGCTGGTCACCCAGGGAAGAATCAACTCATTTGGGCTATTTCCCAACAGTTCTGGTGGCCTAGTTTCCACACTGATGTAGCCGCCTTCATAGCAGACTGTTCCGTGAGTGCTCAGAACAAAACACCACAACGTCTTCCAGTGGGTCTTCTACAACCCATACCCAATGGAGAGCGGCCTTGGACCCACCTGTCTATGGATTTTATTGTGCAGTTACCTAACTCTCAGGGTAACACAGTTATCCTTATCGTGGTTGACTAATTCTCAAAGATGTCACATTGTATTCCACTTAAAAAGTTGCCCACGTCCAAGGAACTGGCATCCAATTTTTGCTCAGGAGATCTTTCACTTACATGGGCTTCCCAAGGTGATCATCTAGGACAGGGGTAGCCAGT
The DNA here is from genome assembly GCA_018402905.1 of Glandirana rugosa. NCBI lineage: Eukaryota > Metazoa > Chordata > Amphibia > Anura > Ranidae > Glandirana > Glandirana rugosa. Next base: position 8,111 of record BLSH010324711.1, on the reverse strand, counting down.
TTGTGTCCAGGTTTTGGCGAGCCTTTTGTGCACAGTTGGGAATTCAGCTTTCCTTCTCTTCTGCGTATCACCCACAGTCCAATGGGGCCACAGAACAAGCCAACTAGTCCTTGGAAGAGTTTTTAAGTTGCTATATTTCTGACCATCTTATCAACTGGTCTGACCTGCTACCTTGGGCGGCGTTTGCTCACAATAGTGCCGTCAATACCACTTCCCGATTGTCTCAGTTTATGGCGAATTATGGTTTCCAACCAGCCATGTTGCCAGGCTCATTTGTTCCTCAGAGAAATCCTGCGTTGGAGGAGCATCTCCGTAGTCTTCGTTCCACTTGGGTACAGATCCAGGAGTTTTTGCAACGTGCCAATGATAGGTACAGACGCCATGCTGACTGCAGACACCTACCTGCTCCTTCTTACCAAGTTGGGGAGAGGGTCTGGCTGTCTTCTCGCAACCTCTGACTTCGTGTTCCGTCACTGAAGCTGGCACCATGGTTTATTGGGCCTTTCTGTATTCTCCGTGAGATCAACCCAGTGGCTTACGCTTTAGACATGCCTTTATAATATGCATATTTCTAATGTATTCCATGTCTCCTTGTTAAAACCTTTGGTATGCAACCGCTTCACCACCTCGGTACCACGTCCTCATTTTGTTCAGGTTGAGAACCAAGAGGAGTATGAAATACAATCTATCATTGACTCCCGTAGGTTCCGTGGGCGCATACAATACCTGGTTCATTGGAAAGACCAATCAAGAAAGCAAGGCCCCAAGGGATTTTGAAGAGCACATGTTCCCCAAAAGTAAATAGATGGTATGATAGTGTAAGAATAGTACAAAGTTTATTGGATCAAAGTTAAAAAGTCCATTGTAGTAACTAAAAACAGAAAAGAGGAGAACCACTTGGCATATATACAGTGTAGCACAGAATGCCGACCAGACCTAATATAGGACCAATTGGTAAACGACCATCTGTAGTTCCAACATGTTTCGAAGTTTTGATTGGGTAGACTTCTTCCTCAGGGAAATTTATGAACACTACAAAAAGTGGTTCTGAAGGAATAGTAATAACATCTGAGTAAATATTAAGAATTATACAATGCTGTAAATAATCAATATGGTTGCATTCACAACTAATGGGTGTAAGAAATAACAAGTATATCGTAGTACAAACATATTTAAATACACAGGAAATAGAACGACATGTGCATGCATGGTACCTAATGTTAAAACAGATAACACTTACCCCAATTAAAACCATAATAGGTAATCAATATCGCACTTGATGCTCAGCCGGTACCTCAATCTGGAGGTGGAATGCAGTGAGTGCCAGACTGGTCAAGCTAAGCCGGGGATAGCCCCCTCACGAGATACCAGAGAAATAAAGAGGAGGAGATTCCCGACAAACGTTCCCCTATGAAATATATGAGTAAAACAGAAGGGGTATATATAATGGTTGTATATATATAAAGAGGAATTTAACCAATGCCAAAAGGTAATGACACCTTCCTCCAAAAAGCTGGTGCATTGAGGTCGCGTCTTCTCCTCAGGGGCTATAGTCATAAATGCCTAAAAAGAGGGTTTAATAGAGTAGTCCAAAAACCCCGGCATGATCGCCTTCCAAAAGCAAGGAAGATGACTTGCCTGTGAGCAGAATTATTACTAGATAGAATAACTAACACCAGCAAGTTAGATCTATTCTCAAAAAACACTGACATTTACTGACCACCCGGCTTCCCATCGATGCGGTGGACGCTCCAGCCGCCCAGTGCACCATAGACTATAACCTACAAGGTATGTACTTGAATATCCTTCTCATGTGAATCAATATTTTTCCCAATTCCAGGCCTCCCTACACCATAGCTAACCATCTACTGATTCCAGTTTTTTATTGATACTTTCTCCTTTTTACCACACCATTCAGGGGCCCCTCCTTTGTCCCTCCCCCCTGATTTTGGGGCTCAGGGTCTGGCCTGGAATTTGAACCACCTTTTGTCCTTCTCTTAGACTGTAAGTTTATTCTTACCTTTTTGGCATTGGTTAAATTCCTCTTTATATATACAACCATTATACATACCCCTTCTGTTTTACTCATATATTTTATAGGGGAATGTTTGTCGGGAATCTCCTCCTCTTTATTTTTCTGGTTTTTCGTGAGGGGGCTATCTCTGGCCTAGCTTGACCAGTCCAGCAGTCCCTGCATTCCACCTCCAAATTGAGGTACCGGCTGAGCATCAAGTGCGATATTGATTACCTATTATGGTTTTAATTTGGGTGTTATCTGTTTTAACACTGGGTACCATGCATGAACATGTCGTTCTATTTCCTCTGTATTTAAATATGTTTGTACTACAATATGCTTGTGATTTCTTACACCCACTAGTTGTGAATGCAACCATATTGCTTATTTACAGCATTGTATAATTCTTAATATTTACTCAAATGTTATTACTATTCCTTTAGAACCGCTTTTTGCAGTGTTCATAAATTTCCTTGAGGAAGAAGTCTACCTGATCAAAACTTTGAAACATGTTGGAACTACAGATGGTCGTTTACCAATTGGTCCTATATTAGGCCTGGTCGGCATTCTGTGCTACACTGCATATATGCCAAGTGGTTCTCCTCTTTTCTGTTTTTAGTTACTACAATGGACTTTTTAACTTTGATCCAATAAACTTTGTACTATTCTTACACTATCATACCATCTATTTACTTTTGGGGAACATGTGCTCTTCAAAATCCCTTGGGGCCTTGCTTTCTTGATTGGTCTTTCCAATGAACCAGGTATTGTATGCGCCCACGGAACCTACGGGAGTCAATGATAGATTGTATTTCATACTCCTCTTGGTTCTCAACCTGAACAAAATGAGGACGTGGTACCGAGGTGGTGAAGCGGTTGCATACCAAAGGTTTTAACAAGGAGACATGGAATACATTAGAAATATGCATATTATAAAGGCATGTCTAAAGCGTAAGCCACTGGGTTGATCTTGCGGAGAATACAGAAAGGCCCAATAAACCATGGTGCCAGCTTCAGTGACGGAACACGAAGTCAGAGGTTGCGAGAAGACAGCCAGACCCTCTCCCCAACTTGGTAAGAAGGAGCAGGTAGGTGTCTGCAGTCAGTAACTTTGATCCAATAAACTTTGTACTATTCTTACACTATCATACCATCTCTTTACTTTTGGGGAACATGTGCTCTTCAAAGTCCCTTGGGGCCTTGCTTTCTTGATTGGTCTAGCATATATTGGGGATGTGGCACTTGGTTCCTGCCTTTCCTGAGATTTAGAGGAAGGTTCTTTCTTTTCTCCTCTTTTGGTTCATTGGAAAGGGTATGGCCCAAAGGAGCGTTCTTGGGTCTCATCCTCAGATGTACATGCTTCTGTTCCTCTCCGTGCTTTCCATAGACATTTTCCCCTCAAACCTGGTGGCTCCCCGAGGGGGGGGGGGTCGTTGATGAGGGGGTACTATCAGGGCTGGGCTCAGCCCTCCCTTCTCAGAGCAAGCTGTGGGTTAATTACCAGCTTCATGTTCCACTCTGTCTAACCTGATGTCCATATCCTGCTCGTTAGCCAGCTCTCCTAGCTATATAAACTGCCTGGATCAGATCACAGACACCTTTGCCTGGTCAACATCTCTGGATAACTCTCTGCTCTGTTTTCCTGTGAAAGACTTTTGCCTGTTTGACATTTTTCTGGTTTCTGGATTAAAGACTCTGCTTGGTTAACTTCTCTTCTGGCTCCTGACCCTGCATGCTGTTTGTTTGACCTCGCTGATCTCTGGCTCCCTGTTTGCTGGCTTTCTCCAACCATCCGCTCTGGCTACCAAACCTTGGCTATGTTTTGACTTTGTTTGCTCTGTTCAATTTTGCTATTTTTACTGCATTTCTGTCTCAGTCTGATTCATGGTTCCTAACAGGAGGTGAAAAGCGCAGGAATATTGTGCAGCACTCGTGGACATGCTAGTCCGGGGGTCAGCAACCTGTAGATCGTGATCTACCAGTAGATTGCGGACAGTTGACTGGTAGATCACGGTCTGGGCTTGCTGACCTGCCATTCCAGAGCATCAAACAAAGTACAATGCAGAGGGACTACTTGTAAAGTTGGAGCTGTAGTAGGGAGCAAGATCCACATAAGCCGATGCCTCTTATGTCTCCAGAGTGGTGCCAGCAGCAGAAAGAAAAGATCTGTAATGGTTGGTGGGTGTAGCACGTTCCAAGCTTACCCATTTAAGTGAATGAGGCCACTCTACAAGTGCCCTGCAACCTTTGGCAGTACAGCCAACAAGGGGTTAAAGCAGGCAGCATTTTTGCTTTTTCACCACCTTCTTTAACCCCTTGGACCCCGCAGAAATATGCAGTTGCAGGGCACTTGCAGAGTGGCCTAATTTATTGAATGGGCTACGAATTACAAGCAGACCTCAATGCACTGTCTAATTGGGTGACTGTGGCAAATGAGGTTTAATATTGATAAATGTAAAGTTATACATTTGGGGGCTAAGAATATGCATGCATCATACATACTAGGGGGAGTACAACTGGGGGAATCCATAGTGGAGAAGGATCTGGGGGTTTTGGTAAATCATAAAAACTTAATATTGGCATGCAATGCCAAGCTGCGGTTTCCAAAGCAAGCAAAATCCTTTCTTGTATTAAGAGAGGTATGGACTCCAGAGATAGAGACATAATTTTGCCCCTGTACAAATCATTAGTAAGACCTCATCTGGAATATGCAGTTCAGTTTTGGGCATCTGTTCTCAAAAAGGATATCAGGGGGAACTGGAGAAAGTACAGAGAAGGGCAACCAAACTAATAAGAGGCATGGAGGAGCTCAGTTATGAGAAAAATTAGAGGAACTGAATTCATTCTCTCTTGAGAAGAGGAGATTAAGGGGGGATATGATCAACATGTACAAATACATAAGTGGTCCATATATTGAACTTGGTGTTGAGTTATTTACTTTAAGGTCATCACAGAGGACAAGGGGGCACTCTTTACATCTAGAGGAAAAAAGATTTCATCTCCAAATACGGAAAGGTTTCTTCACAGTTAGAGCTGTGAAAATGTGGAATAGACCCAGAGGTGGTTTTGGCCAACACGGTAGATTGCTTTAAAAAAGGCCTGGATTCTTTCCTTAATGTAAATAATATAACTGGGTACTAACCTTTTTAGGCAAAGTTGATCCAGGGTGAATCCGATTGCCTCTCAGGGGATCAGGAAGGAATTTTTTTCCCCCGCTATAGCAAATTGGATCATGCTTTGCTGGGGTTTTTTGCCTTCCTCTGGATCAACTGTGGGTGAAGGATTGTATATGGGATTGTATGGTTATATATAATTTGTCTATTTTTTTTTTGGTTGAACTAGATGGACTTATGTCTTTTTTCAACCTGACTAACTATGTAACTATGAATGGCATTCGGCAGCACCCACCACAAGCAACAGGGGGCTTAATTCCTGCTGCGCCATGTGTACAACTTTGGCTGCTGCTACTGCAGCAGCTAAAGGGGGGTAGGGATTGGGGGCAGTAAAACCGTGACTCAACCACAGGGTTTTATCGCCCCGCCCCAACTTTACGTGGGAACAAGCTCTAAGGGTGCCGCTGCCAAATGCAACTAAAGGGCTCACTTACAAGTGCAGCAGACATAATTGCCATGAGGAATGTAATTCCTTTCTTA
>BLSH010324637.1:0-11964 GCA_018402905.1 Glandirana rugosa | reverse complement strand
TGTCACCACCATCACCCCCCTGTCACCACCATCACCTCCTGTCACCACCATCACCCCCTGTCACCACCTTCACCTCCCTGTCACCACCATCACCTCCCTGTCACCACCATCACCTCCCTGTCACCACCATCACCACCTGTCACCACCATCGTCCCCTGTCACCACCATCGCCTCCTGTCACCACCATCCCCTTCAAAGTCTCGGTTCCCTTCCCTGCCCGGTTGGTCCCTGGACAGGTGAGAGTGAGCCACTCTCACTCTCCCACCTGTCCAGTGTCCAGGGACCAACCAGGCAGGGGCTACTTTGAAGGGGAAGGCCCAGGCCACACACACCAACTAGGCCTGAGGCCCAGTCCAGGCAGCCACATGTTTCCACTCTACTGGTGACTGGCACTCACCGTCACCGATGACGACCTCCAGGCCCAGGGCAGGGACCGACAATCCGACCAGGCCCAGGGGGTGCCACCACTGACGCCAAGTCCGAGTACTCAGTCAGACTGTGTGACAGTCTCCTCCTCTCTCCAGTCAGTCTCCCCACACTCCACAGTGACTGTGTGAGTGACAGTCCTGTCAACTCTGACAGTGAGTATCTCTCGTTCAGGCCGCCGCCTGCTGTGAGCCCGCCACGGGGCAGCAGACGGCGGGCACGCTACGCTACTCCCAGGCAGTCACACCGCACGCTGCGTACAGGCTGGCTCTCTCTGCTCCTCTGGCTGCAGTGAGAGTGTGTGCGCAGTCCTCCTCATGAGTCTACTCATGACTCCACCCACTGCCTGGAGTCAGACTCGTCACTCACTGAGTCAGAGTGAGAGAGGCGCAGTTAGCATGCTGGGAGGGGAGGGCTCAGGGCAGGTGGTGAGGCGGGACTGCTGTACTCCTGGTCCTGGAGCTGGAGGCGGAGAAAGAATACTAGTAAGCTCAGGTCAGCTGTAGCACGCGGCGCACATTCTAACCCACCGCCAGCTGCTATTGTGAATTCAGTTGGGGGGGCACACGGGGGCCCAAGACAAAATTGGGGCAGTCATGGCCCTAGGCGGCTCTACGCTCCTGATGCCACTGGTGTAGATTAAGTTGGGCGCCAGACACTTTGATGATGCAGAACAAAAGAGGTTTAATTTTCTCTTAAAGAACTGGGGAGAGAGGGTTAAGCCCAGGACACCCTTTGAGCAGGTGCAAAAGCACTTAGCAGACTCCGAGACTCCCAAAAATAGAACAGTATGGTGGATGTATAGCTCCAGATGCCTTAAAGCTGAACTGCATCTGAAAGAGCTACAGTATTTCCTTTAGCAACTGAATGTGTACTTTGACTTCAACACAGATCTTTACACTTACCAAGCTTGGTATCCCTGTTGTGTAGACATGGTCTCCATCTCACAGCCTCCCGCTGCAGCTTCATGAACTTAAGCTCACAGCCTCTTAAAAGACTCTTTGGACTCCCACTGCCACTGAGTCCCTTGAACTTCACACAGCCAACTGCTGTATCTTCTGAGCGCCACCCACACTGACTTGCTGGGTCCCTTACTTGGCTTTTCAGCCCAACTGCTGAACTCTCCTGCAAGTATCACCCTTGCTATCCTACTTGGTCCCTAACTTGACTTCTGCTGAGACTTCCAACTTCTTCACCATCCCCGGTTAGTGAAAAAGGCTGCTCTGGTACTCCCTCAGACTCTGAACTCTGGCCTCTGATAACAGGAGGGTGACAGTTTCCCCTTTACCTCTGACCCTGGTTCACGCTTTGCCTCTGGCAACAGGAATGGTTGTCCCTTGTTAGCAACTCTGTCCCTTCACCTCTGGCAACAATCCGGTTCCCCCTCAGGCAGAACCTCTGCAACAATCAGGCTCCCCTCAGGCTGAGCCTCTACACACATGGCTAGGCCTCAGGCTTCAGGTCTAACCTTCAGCTGCTGCTATGCACATGTCCCCAGGCCTCAGCCTGGGGCTAAAGAAATAGACCACCCCAGCATGCAAAGTAGCTACTCTGATTGGCAAATAGAGAAAATATGTCTATTCATAACCTGAACTCACTGTGATCTTGTCATTCTAATGTCAAAGGCAGCAATGCCACCTAGTGAGAGAAAAGAGAGATGCACCCAAATTCAGGTTTTAGGGCAAAAGCCAGTGAATCAGCTGGTTTTAGGGTAAAACCCAGTGAATTAGCCAGGCTAGTTACCACCTAGCAGAACTAAATTTGATAGCAGCCCTGTTTAGGACCAGGGTGCAACATGAATTTGCTAAAACTATGGAAGAATAGGAAATCCTTGGTCGTTGAGACTACCCCACTTTCTGCTCTGCCTAACCTGGTTATCCCTGAAGTCAGGATAGCGGAGACTCTGTCCAAAACTCAGCAACAGGAAGCTAGAGAATTTGTGCTCAGAAATAAAGAGAAATTTTCAGAATTGCCAGGTTGGGTGTCACAGCCAGGGACAGCCCGGTATATGATGACATTAGACCTGATCAAAGGGTATCGGAATCTGTCATCGGCATTTGTAACTCCAGAAGGATCTTTCCAGTATTGGAGGATGCCTTTTGGGTTACAGAATGCTTTGGGCACCTTTCAAAGGGTAACGGATAACTGCTGCATACCTAGATGACGTGGTCATCCATAGTGAGGATTGAGACTTACACTTACCAAAGGTTCCGTCTGTGTTAGATTCCATCTCGAAAACCCCCAGAAGCAGCTTTTGAGACCTTAACCACTTGCCGATCGCCAACCGCAGGTTGACGGCGACAAGGTGGTTTGTTATCGCAAATCGCCGTCATACGACGGCGGCTGCGATAACGCGCACTGTGAGCGCGCGCGCGCCGCCGGAGGCGCGCCCGCGCGCTCACTGTGTTCGGGGAGGGCCAGGGAGCGGGTGCGGCGGCTTCGATTGCCGCCGGCTACCCGCGATGGCCCCCCCGGAGCGAGTGAGCGGAGGTCCGTGTATGTAAACACGGACCTCCGCTCTGTGTGAGGGGGAAGGGCTGTGATCACAGCCTTCCTTTACGTGAAGGCTGTGATAACTTCCCTTCCCCTGTTAGGGCATCCCCCATACAGTTAGAACACGCCCAGGGAACATAGTTAACCCTTAGCGCGCCCCCTGCAGGTTAACCCCTTCACTGCCAATGGCATTTACACAGTAATCAGTGCATTTTTATAGCACTGATCGCTGTATATATGCCAATGGTCCCAAAAAAGTGTCAAAATGGTCCGACATGTCCGCTGAAATATCGCAGTACCGCAAAAAATCGCAGATCGCCGCCATTTTTAGTAAAAAATTAAAAAAAAATAAAAACCCCAAAAATTAATTCTCATCATCCGTAAACGCGGCCACTTTTGCGCAAACCAATCAATAAACGCCAATCGCGATTTTTTTTATCGCAAATATGAGGAAGAATATAAATTGGCCAAAAACGGTGAAAAAAAATGTTTTTTTATATTTTTTTTTTGGATTTGTATTCTAGCAAAAAGTAAGAAATTTGGGTTTTTTTGCAAAATTGTCGCTCTTCTTTTGTTTATAGCGGCGATCAGAAATGACACAGAGGTGATCAAATACCACCAAAAGAAAGCTCTGTTTGTGGGAAAAAAAGGACGCAAATTTCGTTTGGGTACAACGTCGCACGACCGCGCAGTTTTCAGTTAAAGCGACGCAGTGCCGAATCGCAAAAAGGGCTCCGGTCCTAAAGCTGGAAATCCTTCCGGGGCTGAAGTGGTTAAAACAGGCCTTATGTAGGCAGTGTTATACTCGCCTGACTTTTCAAGGGACTTTGTGGTCCAGACTGATGCATCAAATGTTGGGTTAGGAGCTATGTTGTCTCAGGCTTTTAAGGGGGAAGAACACCATCATTTACCTCAGCTAGAAATTGAAGGCCCATTAAGAAAATTATGCCACGTTGACAAAGAGTGTTTAGCGATAAAATGGGCTTTAGACACTCTTCGATACTATCTCTTGAGTCGACAGTTTGAACTGGTAACAGATCATGCTCCATTAAAGTGGATGGCACAGAACAAAGAGACCAATAGGAGGGTGAATAGGTGGTTCCTGGGCCTTCAAGAATTTAGTTTTACAGTGAAACATCGCCATGTTAGAATGGGAAATGCAGATGCTTTGTCCCGAGTGCACGCATGCCTGACAACCTGCGTCCCAACCCTAGGATTGAAACAAGAGGGGTGTATGTGACAGGAAGCCAGGAAAATCTATGGGTTGCATCCAGGATTGGAGATATATTTGATCCAGGTTTATGCTGCACACTGATTTCTTTTGTGTTTGTACTGTGTAGTGAGCCTGTTTGGGCTCAATGAGGGTTAATGAGCTCAGGTATAACAGATAAAGCACTCAGGGCTCTATTAAACTCCCAAGTTGCTTCAACAAGGGGCTCAACCCTGGAACCAGCCATCTGTGCAAGGCAGAATGGGGAGCAGCAATACCTCTGAATGGTGTGATTAGGTCTGGGTGACTAAAAGCCTCTGTTTATTTTTCTGTGACTGCCAAGTGCCTGGCAGCGGTAGGCTGTGGCAGAACAAGTAGTCAGGTTCCTGTGTCTTTGTAGTTAGATGCCCAAAGTGGCAATGGTTTATTTTCTGTTTTGTTTTATTTTACCTGTTTTGATGATTGCACTTTGTAACCACAAAGTCCTTGCCTACTTTACTGTGCTGTGACCCATCCATGGGGTTGTGCACATTCTCCAGAAATACATGTCCATCTCCCCGCTGTCTTTTTACAACATGGCATGAGGAGGTGGTTAAAAGAGCAGGAGAGGGGGAGAATTAGGGTGGGGCTAGAATCACCCTAAGGCTTCATTCACACACCCATAAAAAGGTATATACAAGTGTTTTTTAATTACAGATTTGAACATAGCTGCATTGTTTTCAATGGAGCTATTCACACAGTTGCGTAAAACGGAAAATTGAATTCAAATACTTACCATAATTTTCCTTTCCTGACGAGCTCCATAGCCGCACAGCTGGGTATAGGCTCCGCTCCCCATGCCTCCAGGACTTAACTCATATAAATTTGAGCCCACCTATAGCCTCTGTGTTCTGTAACTAGTCCTACCAAGCTGGGTGGGATCTGTGCTGCCCTGGAGCTAGTCAGGAAAGGAAAATTACGGTAAGTATTTGAATTCAGTTTTCCGTTTTCCTGACGGCTCCATGTCAGCACAGCTGGGAACTAACTAGCCAAACAGGGGAGGGATAATGCTACACACTCCTCAATTCTGGCTAAAAACAGAAGCCAGGATGCTTCTGTTAAACTAAACTCATTCAGGCTTCCTCTATACAGTAATAAGCCCTGAACGTATATATTTTGGTGCCCATGTAGCTGCCTTGCAGATAGTCTCAAACACTCGGCCTGCTGCCACTCTCAAAGTCAAAACCTTTCTACTGAAGAGTGCTGTGAATCTCCTGGCACAGCCAACCCTTTCAACTTGTAGGCCAAGGAGATGAGCTTCACCAACCAAGAGGCAACAATCTTGTTCGAAGCCGTGAAATCAATATGTGATCCACCTGGAATGACCAAAAGATGCTCTGACTTCCTGATGGCAGAAGTCGCCCTGATTAAACATTGCAAAGCTTGGCCCACATCAGATGGGCTAATTTCTTGAGAACTCCCCAAAAGGAACGTAGGAAGGACAACCTCCTGTGTGATATGGATTATGAAGGTCAGTTCAGGCACAAATTCGCAAATTGGCATAAGTACCACCCTGTCTGGGAAATATGCAAGTATTGGTTCTTTAAACCCCAAGGCCTCCAATGCTGACTCTCTTCTGGCTGACGTAATTGCCACCAGTAAAGCAGTCTTCAGTGAGAGGTACCACAGGCAGATTGAAGGCATCTGATGCAAAAAACATCCAACACCAATGGGAGATCTATTTTGCAAACATCTCGAGATTTCAACCAAATTGCAACTGCAATGGTATAATTAATTGTTGGATGCCCACTGTATGCCGGTGAAAGCAGAGATAGGCAGTATGTGTGCCTATAGCATACTTACGGTTAGACCAGTGGTTCTCAACTCCGGTCCTTGGGACCCACTAACAGGTCAGGTTTGCAGGATAACTGAAATACATCACAGGTGATCTCATTTGCTGTTCAGTGATTGCAGTATTCTAGTCTGCATCTCCCCAAGGCAATACTTAAAATCTGGCCTGTTAGTGGGTCCCAAGGACCGGAGTTAAGAACCACTGGCTTAGACCTAAATCAAGCCCAGCCTGCAGAAATTTCAGAACAGACTTCCGAAGAGTCCAGTGTAAAATCTTGATCAGCAGTAATCCTGCGAGTTTAAGCCAGTTTCTACTATAAGCACTGATTTCATAAGAGTATTCACAGCCTTTACAAAGCATTTGAGATCCATTAGCCCGGACTCTCAAAACCCAAGCCATCAGCCCGAGCCTGTTGTATGCTGGACGAATGGGACTTTAGAGAAGATTTGATCTTAGAGGCAGAGGGAGTCGATCATTGACACTCATTAGGAGGAGCAGAGGGTACAAAGGCCCCCTCGGCCAGTCTGGGATCACCAAAACTGTCACCTTCCACTGTCACAGCCTTAGCTGGAAGCTGAGAATCAAAGGGAGCATCAGAAAGGTATACACTTGGAGATCCACTCTGTGATCAGCACCTCCACCCCGATTGCTTACAGATTCTGGACCCTGGAAAAGAACTGCAGCAACTTGGTGTTGACTGGAGATGTGAGTGGGTCTACCTCTGGAAGAAAATAGCAAGGTCTGTTAGTTCTCGAAATAAGACCCCGTCTAAGTCTTATTAGACGATACGCGTCGGGTGATGTGAGCCTGCTCTTTACCATTGCGCCATCTTTTATTGTATCTGTGGAATTCCATATTGAACAAATTTTATCCTGAGCATGTTAGTGCAAATTTTTATATTAAAAAACCTTGTTTAAAGGATATCATGCTATGTAGTGCCTTTTGTTTCTACTGAGGTGATATGAGGACACCCTGCAATGCTTACCCATAACTAAAGGGTACTGATGTGGATCTTTCCCACCCCTATGTGACCGGGTTGTGGAGGCAATACCTTGATTATGTCCCCTGGAGGAGGAGACGTTATTTAAGGAACCCTGATGGGAGTCCATGTGTTGTGACCTGGTGGAGATACATGCGTTTAATCCAGAGTTGTCTGGTAAGAGTACCCTGTATTACCTTTGGTGGCGGTGACACTGCATGCTGGTGACAGCTGGAAATTTACCTTTCTTCTGACCAATCTGAAGGACGCCCCTGCTGTATGAATGTGAATTTCATCTGACCTACTGGAAGAATACTTTTGTTGCATTAATGTGAATACATATCGATGAGGAGATCTTTATTCACTGGAACTATAGACTTTTACGTTTAGTCACTATTTGTAAACGTTTAATTTTTGATTTTTCAAATATTTCAATTCACTCACTAATTTAAAGCACACATGACGACAATCTATATGGGGGTTGATGTACACGTATGAATTTTCCCCACCAACCAGTGGGAATCACTTTTTAGCGCTGCACTGATTTGTTTGTAATGTCCTGGATAAAAGTTTGCCTGAAGATTCTTCTGACCAGGCACATATGCCACAGATAGCGGCAGAAGATTGACTTGAGCAGATTCTAGAAACAGAGAAACCTCCTTTAGGAGGCAGAGACTGAGCCTTATTTCCAGATGTAGGCGTTGCGCTGTCTGTCTAACTTCACCAGGACAGATTCACCCCGGATGAGGTTACTGAAGGTTAGGAGCCTGAAATGCTGCTCTCAACTCCAGAATGTTAGACACCATCTTGGACCCTTGAAAAAGACCATTGGCCCTGAGCCCATTGCTCTTGAAGTAAGCTTCCTGTTCTACTTTACTGGGGTCTGACTTCACGACCAGCCACTAGGTCATCAGAAGGGAATGACATTGCAGACCATTTCATTTCTTCAACCACAAGTTTAGGCCACTGATCCAGAAACTTGACTTGAACGGGGCGAGAGTTCACTTGGGCCTACCTGAGCTGCTGGAGCGAGGCTATTTCTATGGCTTAATTTGAGACATGAAGGATGAGATATCTCCAAGTACGGGCTGAAATGCTTGTATTAAGGCACCAAGTGTCCATATCAAGCTGTACCTATGTCCACATAAGAGACACAAAGTGCCCATAAGGCATGTATGGGTGGCACACAATCCCAAAATACCAGAAGCATCCTGACATGGAGCTCTTTGCTGACTTTTTGGATCATGTGCTGGCCTATCAATTTTCCCTGGACTCCTACCCAGAAATTCAGAAGTTAACCTCTCTGAAGTGAGCGTGGAAACTGACTCTTGAGCTTCAGTCTCCTTTACTTCAACAGATGTTCATCCTGAGGCAGGAAGCCAAACTGACCATATTAAATTTTTATAATTAGGCTTGATCTACCAAGATCAACAACAATGCAGTTATTGAGTACATCCTTAAAGGCCATCTTCTGATGGTAAGGTCATGTATCTGGCCAGTCCCACAAGGGACACCCACTGACCATAGGAATGCTCCCAAATCCTGGACATCTTTGAGTTCAAAAGGGCATAACTGCCATCCTGCTGTGACAACATGCTCCAATCTAGTAGAACGAGCACTTAATTCAGCCACCATAAGGGAATTGTCAAGCTGTCCTCTGGAGGCACTTGAAAAACTTCCACAGCTTTGTTTCTATTTAAAGGCATTTCCCCAACCTTACAAAAGGAGCAATAAAAAAAATTCTGGACAAAGGTCTCCCTGTTCAAAAGAGACTGAAAAGGACTGATTGGCTTGAGAAGGATTTGAGATCAGTTTTAATGGTCCTGAAAGGAACATTGGGCATTGCCAGAATAGATGGCCCTTGCAGAAGATGAATTCAGCAATTTCTTTAGAGTGTCTTGAGCACATGCTTAATTAATTGTGACAACTTGGTCACCATCATCTTAATCACTGTCTGCCTGAACAAAGTAGGAATCACATCTTCAATCACATCTTCTTGGGAAGAATCTAGCAAAGGTTAATTTGCCTGAGGGGTTTTGAGACTGTTCATTGGCACAATATATGACCCCTTCACAGAGTGATTGGAAGCAACTCCTTTAGAATGTATTGGCCACGTGTTCAATGAATACAACAACCTGGCAGGTGTGGACATCTTTATGCCTGGCTACTTGGACAAGCAGGGCTTATACAGTCATGCCCATCTGTCTCTTCTCTTTGGAAAATTCTGAAGAACATGGTTTGCCTGAAAGGCTAAGGTTGCTCACTGATAGAAAATACAACCATTTCACAGGATGAGTGCAAACATTCCTTTAGGCTGGATTCCCACCTATGCATTTTTAGTGCTTTTTGCATTTTGCAGTTTAGCACAGCAGAACGTTTTCCATAGGAAACCATGTTAAATGAACTGTAGTGCAAATCTGCAAAATGCAAAAAGTACTAAAAATGCATTGGTGTGAATCAGGCCTATGAGCGTATTAGCCTCATGTGACAATCTGTTCCATGGTGTCTTATCCATGGTTGCTTGAACAAAGCGGTATTCATGCAGTCATGATCATCTGGAAACTCAAAAAACAGGCTGTTTCGCCTGGTATGGCTAGGCAGCTTCTCATTGCCAGAGAAGAAAACCCTAAAGGGTGAGCAGACACCACTCCTTTAGAGTGTATTGCCAATGTGCTTTTGGATTGTAGCATCCTATTAGGTGTCATCTCTATCCCTGGTTGCTTGAGCCAGTAGGATACATACTGTCATACCCATCCACGTCTTCCTCTTATAGAGTCTAAAGAGGGATGTTTGCTTAGGAAAGCTATGAAACTGCTCGTTGCCAGAGCATATAACCCCTTCACAGGGTAAGAGGAAACACTCCTAAGTGTATTCACCACTTGTTTAATAAATGTGACAACCTGTTAGGTATCATATTCTCATCTCTGGCTGCTTGAACAAAGCAAGGGTCATACAGTTATTTTCACCCCTGTGTTCTTCAATGAAGAGCCGGAGAGGGCTGTTGTGCTTGGGAAAGCTCTGAGACTGTTCATTACCAATATACATAACAGGTTTTGTGTACCACTTAAAGCAGCTCAGAAAAATTATTAAATGCAGTAAAATAGTTTGCTCAGTAACAACCCAAAGGCTAGGTCTCCACCACTGCGATTCCAAAGTCGCACGATTTAGAATGCAAACTTGATGCGACCCTGAGTGCAGCCCTGATCCAAGTTTACACTCTCTGGACAAAAGCTGCAACAATTCGGAACAAAGTAGTGCAAACACCTTTTTGGATTTGCTGCGACTTGAGTTGCACCAAATAGAACGGGGGGCCATATAATACATAGATTTTGACTTGTCATGCAACTTCACATGTTTCAAGTCATACAAAAACTTGCAGTAGTGAAAACAGAGCCCTAAGGGTTAACCACAGCTAGAGGGAGACTGAGCTTCATCTACAGCCCTGATCAACAGGCGGTTAATTACCTCTGCCCTGCAGGATAAGGACACAATGAAAGTTTTGTTCAGAAAAGCAACCAAAATGTAGGAATTTGCAACAGAATTACATTTTTCTGCGATGTACACAAACCACTCAAGGTAATTGTAGATATTATAAAAGAATGCTTCTCCCCCTCTTTAAAAAAAACAAAAAAACTGAAGAGCACAACAAATGTAAAAAGGATGTCATATATTTCAACAGGCAATAGCTGACTACTCTATTCATCCACAGGTGGCCCCTCTACCTTCCCTGGGAGTGCTGGTCTTTGAAATGGGTTGGCACAATTGCACAATATTAAAGCAAACATGAGAAGCCACCAACAGGTTAATGCCATGTGTGAACAGACAAAGTATTACTTTGTGCACCTGTTATGCAGAGTACTCCCTGTGGAGGAGTTCATGGTATGCATAGGGATTGCAGGGTGCAAGGCACAACAACTCCCAGCACTGCAGCATTCATTTGGACACAAAGAATTTTTAACTTTAGCTCACCCAACCTCCACCATCTGACTGTAACACTGGCTCAGCGCGTGCCTAGGGGAGACTCTGCCGACACCGCTGTCCACTTACCAAGAATCCAGTGGACCCCAAACAAGGCTGTTAGCTGTGATATAAGCCACCCAGAAAACCAGAAGCCGGGTTCTCTGGATTATGGGTCATTTAGACAAGACACCAGGGACTGCATCCAGCCAAATCCACACACATGGACGGACGGCCAGCCCTTTAGACCAGCAAGGTAGAGGAGCACACCAAGGTCCTGCGCATAGGAGGAAAAAAGAAGAACGCCAAGGCTGTAGGTTGGCTCAAATTTATATGAGTTAAGTCCTGGAGGCATGGGGGCGGAGCCTATACCCAGCTGTGCTGACATGGAGCTGTCAGGAAACATTTACTGCATTCAGACCCTTAACAAAGAATCCAAAAATCTGTGTAGCGCCCCCGCAGTGAATAGGTGCTTAGATGGTAGATTTTTGCTAGGAGAGGCAAATGTATTCAGGCTTGACTGATATGCAGGCCTGATTGTTTTGATTTGGGCAAGGGAGTAGTCCAGGAAGAACTGGAGAGTGTAGGAAGGAACACCGCTTGGTTACTTTTCTTGAGAATGATCTGGAAAAGGGGATAGAAAGTGGAGGTGAGGCTTTCTGAAGTATGTTAAGGAGCCCTGACCGATCCCCAACCTGGATTGGCAGGGGACAGACCTCCTTAAATACTGTGGTCTGCCCAGTAGGGGGAGGAGAGTGTTGGGTGGAAGAGCTGGAGATGTAGCAGGTATTGAGGAGGCCCTGAGGGAATCCCCAGTCTCGCGGGGGTTGATCTTGGGCCTGGAGGCTCGGGAAGTGGAAAGAAACCCTCTTACAACACACGGAGGAGTTCTGACCAAGGAGCAGGAGAGCAACAGAAAGGCTACAGGAAAAGGGCTCTGTAAAGGATCCACCGGTGTCGGTGAGTGACACAACCTGGGAGCTGGAAGGAGTAGACCGGAGCAGGCTGGGTGGATATAGTGGACAGTGTGAGAAGGTTATAGGAGCAAGTCTGGGTAGTGGTGTCACT
>BLSH010324538.1:829190-868089 GCA_018402905.1 Glandirana rugosa | reverse complement strand
CATGAGTGCTGCCGGCACTGGGGAGCTACAGTTCATTGAGGGAACCATGAATGCCAACATGTACTGTGACATACTGAAGCAGAGCATGATCCCCTCCCTTCAGAGACTGAGTCGCAAGGCAGTATTCCAACATGATAACACCTTCAAGACAATGATTGCCTTGCTAAAGAAGATGGGGGTAAAGGTGATGGACTGGCCAAGCATGTCTCTAGACCTAAACCCTATTGAGCATCTGTGGGACATCCTCAAATGGAAGGTGGAGGAGCACAAGGTCTCTAACATCCACCAGCTCCGTGATGTCGTCATGGAGGAGTGGAAGAGGACTCCAGTGGCAACCTGGGAAGCTCTGGTGAACTCCATGCCCAAGAGGGTCTAATTCAGTGCTGGAAAATAATGGTGGTCACACAAATATTGACACTTTGGGCCCATTTTGGACATTTTCACTTAGGGGTGTACTCACTTTTGTTGCCAGCGGTTTAGACATTAAAGGCTGTGTGTTGAGTTATTTTGAGGGGACAGCAAATTTACACTGTTATACAAGCTGTACTATTTTACATTGTAGCAAAGTGTCATTTCTTCAGTGTTGTCACATGAAAAGATAGAATAAAATATTTACAAAAATGTGAGGGGTGTACTCACTTTTGTGAGATGCTGTAAGTACCTGAAATAAATAAAATAAATAAATAATTAAAAAAAAGAAAAAAAAATCAAGAATAAATCAAATGTAACAAAAAAAATGAAAACTAGTAACTCACGTTTTTGGATAGTAAAAATGTTTTTGCTCACATAATTTGTAATAAAAACATCTTTGCCATTCTGAAGCTTGCCAAATATTCTGCATAAATCTCCCTCCACTATGTCTGGCTGCATCCATTTTAACTGTGGGCAGCTGAAGCTGCTACCTGTTCACTTCCTGGATTTACACAGACACAAAGAGTCACATCTTTGGCTTTGCAGCTCTCATTGGCTCTCTTATGACTCATCCCACCTCCCTTCCTGGCAAACTCTCACGAGAGTGAGGGAGAGAGCTGTGCATGATGTCAAACGCTGTGGCATTTTTCCAGCCAAGGAAAAGGAAGTGGGCTGTATAAGGTATTTACTGGCAGAAAAAAATGTTTACTATCCAAAGTTAGGGCAGAAGATTTAATAGATGGAAAGATAAAAAAATGACTGAAGTTCCGCTTTAAACAGCATAAAAGATTAAAACAGTATTAGATAATCTTCTAACAGGGTGGATAAAAATCAATGTATTTTTTTAAAAATTCTGTTTTTTTTTATTTAAATATGATTTTTTTTTAATTTAACCACTTCCTTACTGGGCACTTAAACCCCCCTCCTGCCCGGACCAATTTTCAGTCTTCAGCGCTGTCGCTCTTTGAATGACAATTGCGCGGTCGTGCGGCGTTGTACCCAAACAAAATTTGCGTCCTTTTTTTCCCACAAATAGAGCTTTCTTTTGGTAGTATTTGATCCCCTCTGCATCATTTCTGATCACCGCTATAAACAAAAAAAGAGCGACAATTTTGAAAAAAAAACAATATTTTTTACTTTTTGCTATAATAAATATCCAAAAATAAAAAATAAAAAAACAAATTTATTCATCAGTTTTGGCCGATATATATTCTTCTACATATTTTTGGTAAAAAAAACCGCAATTGGCGTTTATTGATTGGGTTGCGCAAAAGTTATAGCGCCTAAAAACTATGGACATTGATTTATGGCGTTTTTATCATTTTTTTTTTCTACTGGTAATGGCGATTTTTATCGGTACTGCGATATCGGGGCGGACATGTCGTACGTTTTTGACACTTTTTTGGGACGAATGACATTTATACAGCGATCAGAAATTTAAATGTCCACTGATTACTGTATAAATGTCATTGGCAGTGAAGGGGTTAACCTGCAGGGGGCAGTGAAGGGGTTAACAATGTTCCCTGGGTGTGTTCTAACTGTGGGGGGGCAGGGTTGACAGGAACATGACAGATCTAACTGATCCCAGTGACAGGCATCAGTAGATCTGGCATGCCCCCCCTCACAGAACGGGGAACCGCCGTGTTTACTTCGGTGGTTCCCCGTTCCTCCTCTCTGAAAAGAGATCGCGGGTCTCCGGCGGACATCGGGTCCGCAGGAGCGCGCCCAGCACGAGCCAAATGGGAGGACGTCTGTTGATGTCCTCCCGGCATTTTAGAGCCGCGCTGTAGCCGTCATTCGGCTATGGCGCGGATGGGAGGTGGTTAAATCTGATTTTTTTGATTTTTATTAAATGTATTTTAACAAAGTGCTTTTGGAGTAAAAAATCTATCTAAAGATAGTTTCCTATTTAAGATACATTAATAATTTAGTTTATTCAGAATGAAATGTAGCATGAGGCTGTATATTCTGCAATATTTACAGTCTTGGTAAACTCATTCAATGAATCCAAGCTCTGCAAGCTGAGATATCATGTACTGCATTGATGCATTCACACAATGTGACAGTAACCATGAGATAAAACAAAGTTCGGGAATATTCTTCTATCCCATTGTTTTGCAAATCTATGTACACTAAAAACTGTATGATTGAATCGGTTCTGATATCGCTCTTTTACTAACCTGACAGCTTATTATTCTAAATAGGAAAGGTTCATTTTGTTTGCAAATATTAAAGATTCTAACTACCAGCAAGAATAAATCCTTACATTTAAAGAGCACCTATCATTTCAGATACATCATGGCAGCGCCTGTAAGCGGGCATCTACTCACCCGCTGCTGCCACGTCCCTCACCTTGTTGTGTCTCTGCCGCATCACCAGCTGTCCCATTAAAGTGAATGGGAGTGTTGGTGAGACAACAGCGGGTCAGATGAGGAGCCACTGTGGGACAGAGATATTCTGAAGAAATCCCTGTGTGATTGTTGCCCTGGGCCACACAGGGATTTCTTCAGAATAATAAAAGCTAATCACATCTCAACCAATAGCTGCCCGTACCATAGTATATATAGCTTATGACGTCTGGCGTTGGCCACGCCCTTGACAAAGTCAACATATGATGAAACACGTCAGGAGGAGTCAGGGTGTGTGACATCATTGTGTATTGGGATGTGGCGGCCATCTTGGTGGTTGGAAACAAACCCTGAATGTGTTTCATTGCGTGCAAGCCCTAAGTGACATGTGAGTGCAAATACGTTTATCTTAATAAACCACTTTTATCAAACATACTACACTATGCTTGGTATCATGTCTATATTGGTTATCTTCTGGGAAGAGACTTATGGATGAGTCGGGTGGATTGTGTGACGCGGAGACGGAAACATTTAACCACATCAAGACCGCTGTGCTGCTGTTGGGCTGTTTTAGACCTCTGTAATGGGGGTCCAGACCTTCTGGTAAGAATCAGTGTGTGAGGGTGTTGGTGGCGGTCTCTCTAAGCCGGGGGTCAGCAACCTGTAGATCGCGATCCAGGTGACTGGTAGATCTCGGTCTGGGCTTGCTGACCTGCCAATCTTTACACAGGGTGCAATGCAGAGGGACGACTTGTAAAGTTGGAAGTGTAAAAGGGAGCAAGAACCGCATAAGCCAATGCCTCCTCTGTAGTGCTGGCTCCTGTCCTATGCGGAGTGATACCCACTGCACACCCCCTCTTATCTCAGCTTAGCGGTCTCCAGAGTGGTGCCAGCAGCAGGAAAGAAGAGCTCTTCAGGTCAGTGTGAAGCAATACACCGGGCATAATAGTATAAGGCTGCTTTCACACTGATGTGCTGCGGTTTACCCACACTGCAGGTGCAGAGTACCTGCAGCTTTCCTGCGGGTTTGCTGCTCTTCGCCATAGACGTCTATTATATCCTGCTGTTTTACCACCCCCTAACTTTATTTGTGAACAAGCCCTAAGGGTGCCACTGCTGAATGCAACTTGTGGTCCTTTCACATGTGCAGCACAAGTGCTGCTACTCTGAAAAGCTATGCAAGTGTGTGTTGATAGGTGGTGAGGAGGCAATATGTTACCTTCTCACCACCTGATTGCCGTGCAATGCACGTGTTTGCGACATGGCAGTACTGCAATTAAAGGTTTTAGGGCCAGTTCACACCACACGCAGTCCAGTACGTTTTTATTCTGCATCAAAAATGCATGGAAAGTAGGTTATATGGTTTCCAATGGCATGGTTCACACCAGTGCAGTCAGTTCCAGTCAGTTCCAGCTCCAGAAAAAAAAGTAGAACATGCTGCATTTTTCATGCACTGAACTGTACTGGAACGCGGTAAAATGCATCATAAACGCACTGGAATGCACCAAAAACGCACTGGAATGCACCTACATGCGCCAAAAATGCACATGTCCTAAGAAAAAAAGCAGGAAAAAAATGCACTGGACTGCATCAAAAACGCACCGGAACGGACTGGAGAAGCGTCAAAAATGCGCATGCAGAAAAGCATCCGGAACGCATCCGGACTGCGTTTCTATGGTGTGAACTGGCCCTAAATCAGATGTGAGGAGGCGACACTGTGATCTTTAACTTCTCCCGAATTGTTCAGGTAGATCTCCACCTCTTTAAGGTTGCCTACCCCTGCTCTAAGCACACGTTTGGAGTTTTATATTGTTTGATCCACACCTGCCCATGCCATGGATGATATCTTTGTGGTTATTGATGTGCTTTCTCTATCAACATAGATACACCTCAATGTGGACTTTTTTAAAGACATTTGCTGAGCACTGCACCTTTTACTTTTTTACTATTGTATTGTTCCAATAACTTTGTGCATAGATGCCTTTATTTTACTTCAACCCCTCAGCGCAGTTGCTTCTGTTATTATAATACTAACTTACTGTTATCCTGAAATGATCCCCTAGCCATTAACCTCACACTACTAATACATGAGAGAACCAGTCACCAATGGGAAAATCCACCCCAGACAGTTCATTCTCCCTCCTTGGCCAGCGGCGGGCACTGCCTGAGGTCGAGGAGGGACTACAGTCCCAAGATCCTTGTCTGATCCAGTTCACTGAATGCTCTCTTATGTCTGCAGACCCCTAATACAGAAGTGAAATTGTAACCACTCCATGCCCTTCCCAACATCTTGAGTTAGTAAAAAGGGCAGACCTCCGATCAGATGTTCAGAAGCAGCTGAGATCAGTATTGTGCCAGTGAAAGTCAGCTAGAAACGTCTATAGGCTGCCTGCTCATCTCATATTCTCTAAGGTAAAGTACAACTATGGGAAAAAGAAAATCTAACACACACACATATATACAGTATATACCAGGGATAAGCAATTAGCGGACCTCCAGATGTTTTAAAACTACAAGTCCCATCATGCCTTTGCCTCTGGGTGTCATGCTTGTGGCTGTCAGAGTCTTGGTATGCCTCATGGGACTTGTAGTTCTGCAACAGCTGGAGGTCCGCTAATTGCATATGCCTGGTATATACAATATCTCACAAAAGTGAGTACACCCCTCACATTTTTGTAAATATTTTATTATATCTTTTCATGTGACAACACTGAAGAAATGACACTTTGCTACAATGTAAAGTAGTGAGTGTACAGCTTGTATAACATTGTAAATTTGCTGTCCCCTCAAAATAACTCAACACACAGCCATTAATGTCTAAACCGCTGGCTTACTAGGTGCCGGTATCGGGTCCAAGCCTGCAGTTTATTTTAACCCTGTGTCTTCTGTCATGATATATTCGTCTGATAGAAGCTCTTTACCTAGATCGCAGACTGAGACTGACACACCACACCACCGATCGGCGCGCTACTTGTTATCCTGCTGGACGTCATTTGATACCCAGTCAGGATAACTGAACCACCTGCCGGCCGTCATTCTGCATACAGCGGTAGGGAAGTGGTTAACAGTTCATAACTAGAGTTGGGCTTTACACAATCAGACCTTATTCATGTCATCAGTTTTCGGTGGCACCTATATTTGTGAGCGACTATTTTTAAGGATGAAGCTCACGAAGGGCAAAATTACAACCAAAATATCTGATGAACACCTTGAGAATTGCTTCTCCATCCATCCAACCAGATATTGATGCTTTAGTTCAGGGTTTCTCAACCAGGGTTCCGTGGTTCCTCCAGAGGTTGCTAGGGGTTCCTTGAGCAGTGGTCAATTTCTACCTCTCAGATAAATTCCCAATGACACCATTGATCTTTTTAGCGATCTGTAAGTGGGGAATTCTTCCCAATGACCACAAGTATAAGGAGCATTCTTCCCATTGACCATCACACTAATGTATCATGAGTTGTAGATTTTTAATTTTTAGCAGGGGTTCCCCGAGACCGGAGAATTATTTCAAGGGTTTCTCTGTGTTGAAAAGGTTGAGAAAGGCTGCTTTAGTTGATCAGAAACAGTGTTAAATATTGCATTAAATTTATGTTGCCCTCTTTTAAGTCGGGTATACACTATTCGTTTTTTGGGTTGAACGAAAAAAAACTGTCACCTCTGATTGGAGCTGCTGTGCTAACCATGTGAGATTAGTCCAGCGATCTCCCCCGCTGAGATGTTGTGTTCTGACAGGGGGATGGCCTGGCTGAGATCGCTGATCGGGAGTCGGATGCTGGTTTTCCCGCATGCATGTCCGACAGTAGTCGGCTGAACATCCGGACTTTTTATTTTTTACCTGGCCGTTGTCTTCCGACATTCGGCCGTATGTACCTGGCTTAACTTTCATAATAGACAATATTAGAAAAAAATGAAGCCTTATTACTCAGATGTGTACATTATCTATATCAGTGACCTGACCATTTTTTTCCGTTCAGACATCAGCTATCCTTATTATTAGTGTATTTTATGTGTGGCCCAAGACAATTCCTCTTCTCCAATGTGGCCCAAGAAGATCAGTTCCACTAAAGGCAGCAATGGGCACAGCAAATGTACAGACCCAGGAACTCACCACATGGATGGTAGGAACCTCTCATAATGAGCACAGCAGGTGTGCAGACCAAGGAACTCAGCACAGGTATGGTGGAAACCCCTGATAATGAGCACAGAAGGTGTGCAGACCCAGGAACCCAGGACAGGGATGGTGGGAGCACATCATAATGGGTATAGCCTGGTGTGCAGACCCAGGGATGAATAAGCCCCCCACAATGGGATGGTGAGAACCCCTCATAGTGGGCACATCTGGTGTGCAGACCTGGAAACTCAGGACAGGGATGGTGGGGGCCCTTCATAATGGGCATAGCCACGTGAGCAGACCCCACAACTTAGTGCACGGATAGTGGAAACCCCTCATATTATGCACCGCAGATGTGCAGACCTGGAAACTCAGTACGGGGATGGTGGGAGCCCCTCATAATGGGCACATCAGGTGTGCAGGCCAAGGAATTCTGCACAGGGATGGTGGGAACCTCTCATAATAAACACAACACGTGTGCAGAGCCAGGAACTCAGTGCAGAGAAGGTGGAAACCCCTCATAATGGGAACAGCAGGTGTGCAGACCCAGGAGCTCAGTGCAGAGATGTTGGGAGCCCCTCATAATGGGCACAGCAGGTGTACAAACAGAGGAACTCAGCACAGGGAAGGTGAGAACCCCTCATAAAGGGCACAGCAGGAATGCAGACCCAGAAACTCAGTTCAGAGAAGGTGGGAATCCCTCATATTGGGAACAGCAGGTGTACAGGCCCAGGTGCTCAGTGCAGAGATGGTGGGAACCCCTCATAATGGGCACAGCAGGTGTACAGACCCAGGAACTCAGCACAGGGAAGGTGAGAACCCCTCATAATGGGCACAGCAGGAGTGCAGACCCAGAAACTCAGTGCAGAGAAGGTGGGAACATTTCATATTGGGAACAGCAGGTGTACAGGCCCAGGAGCTCAGTGCAGAGATGGTGGGAACCCCTCATAATGGGCACAGCAGGTGTAGAGACCCAGGAACTCAGCACAGGGAAGGTGAGAACCACTCATAATGGGCACAGCAGGAATGCAGACCCAGAAACTCAGTGCAGAGAAGGTGGAAACCCCTCATATTGGGAACAGCAGGAGTACAGGCCCAGGAGCTCAGTGCAGAGAAGGTGGGAACCCCTCATAATGGGCACAGCAGGTGTACAGACCCAGGAACTCAGCACAGGGAAGGTGAGAACCCCTCATAATGGGCACAGCAGGAGTGCAGACCCAGAAACTCAGTGCAGAGAAGGTGGGAACCCCTCATATTTGGAACAGCAGGTGTGCAGAGCGAGGAGCTAAGTGCAAAGATCTCACCAACAAAGTCTCTTAGAGATAGAAGAAACTGTTCAGGGGATTAATCCTCCAGTATCCACCAAACAGTGAAATATCAGCTTTCAGGTGATTTACCTTACATAGCTGGACAAGGAGCGTAAGAGAGGGCTGTCGCAGGGAAAGCTGCTATTACTTTGGAATAGAGTGCCCCTTTAAATGACCTGGCTTTAGATCAGAGGACCTCAGAGGGAGGAGACCTGAAGCACAAGCTGAATCCATTCACACAGGGCTGAGCTTGTAAGCAGCCCTGGCAGGTGACAGTTAAATAACTTCTTAATAAGAAACACGTGTGTTGGTTAATGGAATGATTTTATGGTGCTGGTGAGGCCTGCGGTGAATCTGGCTTCATCGCATAACATCTGGTTGCATCCTCCACCCACAATCACTCATCTTTACATTTTCCCTTCTCTGTAACCCGCGAGATGCCAGGAGCGAGCCTGGGACACAGCAGGTGTCTATCTATTCCAGCCATTCTCAAATGTCGTCTTTGTTCCATAACGTGGAACACCAACCATATAGCTAAGCCTAGTACACAGCAGGAGTTTTTTATTTTTCTTTTCTTTCAGCCCAGCGGGCTGAATGAAAAAAAACTGAAGAGCTTGGAAGGAGCCACTCTAATAACAATTCGATGTTAGTACAGCGAGCTCCCCCGCTGAGCTATGTTTTGACAGAGGGATGCTGCCCCCCACCAGAACACATCAGTTAGCGCTTGCAGCCATTGACTGCCAGCGCTAATCGGATGCCGATCGGAAGCTGGTTTTCCAGCAAGCCCATTCGAGAGAAGCCAGCTGTTTGGCCAGCTTCTGTTGGACAGGCTGGCATAACACGGGACGAATGTTAGCTGGATTCTGTTGAACTGGCCTATACTGGCTGATATTCGACCCGTGTGTGCCAGGCTTTAAGACCACCTCCACAGCTCCTTATGGTGAATCGGAGCTTTTGGGGAAGAGGGGGGGTGCGGATATCCCAATTTTGATGGGTACTTCTGTGCCGGTCGCCTTAGGCGTTCGGAAGAGGAATGTCTCCTTCCCCCTCCCTCCTGAAGTCTTCTGGGACACAGGACAGGCCCAAGAAGACTTCAGGACCAATCACGGTGCGCAGCGTCGCTTGCGCAGTGCGTGCCCGGCCGTGAAGCCGCTAGCTATCACGGCAGGGTGCCCATACTAGGAATGACTGCGCCACGGAGGGGAGGGGAAGAGACCGGGGCTCCATGCGGCCGCATCGCTGGACCGGGACACAGGTAAGTGTCTGTTTATTAAAAGTCAGCAACTACACTTTTTGTAGCTGCTGACTTTTAATCAACGTAGAAAATGGTGGAACTCCGCTTTAAAGGGAAGAGCAGGGAAGGTTTAGAGCTTGTGTTTTATTGATGGGTTTTATTGATGGCGGTGTCCCCATTAGGGAGATTTGTTCTTACTTCCTGTCCCAGTAACACCATAGGAAATAAGTGAAAGTGGACATATGGGCAAACAGATAATAAAATCTAGCAAAGGTTCTAACTCTTCCCCACTCAACCCAAAGAAAAATGAGATGAAATTCAATTTAAATTTTTCATTCTACCCAAAAGTAATTAATAATCATGAAGACCAGCTGACGATGTAAGCCTTTTCATAAAATGTTAGTCAGTGCACTGTGAGTAGAGGGCAATGTGGTGAAATTCCCTCCATGGCATTCTGTACTCACAGTACGCTCTCCGTCTTCCAGGTTGACAGCATTCAACCTGGAAGACTGAGGACATCTTGTGGCTGAGAAGAAGTATTGCAGAGAACAGAGCCAGAGCGTTTTTTTTCCCTAAACGTCAAGGGGTAAAAAAATGAATAAAAATCTTAAACCAAAGTTGTTGGTTAAAAGATTTGTGAGCCAAGAGAGATATGTAGGTTGACACTGCTCACCTCCTGCTGAAAATACTAGTTGCCAGATTATTATGCAGCTTCTCTGGCTTCCATGCTTTTGATGTAAGTGATCCAGATTAAGTGACACCAGAAATCCAGTCTGCAAGGTTTTTCTTTAGCCCAGATAAATCATTCAGAAAATGTTGAAGGCTTTATATCAACATGACAGCCAGCCGGAATTTTCAGAAAATGCTCAGGAATGGCAGCCACTAAGCAGCAAGCTAATCATTTGGGATAATCTGCCAGAAAGTGATTCTCCAGCCTTTTCTCTCTCAGCCTCACAGACGGTTCTTCACCCACTTTGGACGTCGTCAGCAAAATCTAGTGCAAGATGTGGCTTCATAAAGAACGGTCCGCATTCTACACTGCGCGCTCAGCAGAAAAAAAGGAACAAAGGAACAATCTGGAGAAGGAAAAAGTAAAACATTGATGGCCATGTCACACAGGCGATTTTGTATCAGATATTAATATTAATCGCTGACACAAATCGCTAGGGCCAGCAATTAACATTTTTTTGTAGCTAGCGATTTAGCAGCTTGAGTCACTGCTGGTTTGTTGCTAAGGGGTGATTTGTTGATGCTACAAGTTAAACGAATGCTACAGCATTGGTTGGTGTGCTTTGCGACAAATCGCTGTTTTAGGGCTCATTTACACTTACAGCTGGGAGGGGGGGGGCTGTGCATTTGAGTCGGGTTTCTAACTCCCCCTTGAGCTGAAAAAACACTGCTTATGGGCAGTGGCGGCTGGTGTTTTTGGGGTTTTTTTTTTTTGGGGGGGCGCATACAACCATCCCCCCCCCCGGGTTGGTTGGCCAGCGGCACTAGCCCCCCCACTCTTAC
Source organism: Glandirana rugosa (assembly GCA_018402905.1). Classification (NCBI taxonomy): domain Eukaryota; kingdom Metazoa; phylum Chordata; class Amphibia; order Anura; family Ranidae; genus Glandirana; species Glandirana rugosa. The sequence goes on along the minus strand of BLSH010324538.1, from coordinate 857,166 downwards.
CCCATCTAAGATGCGGCCTGGCGGCAGGCTCTTATGTCCGACGGGTAGGTTGCGGGCTCCTACGGGCGGGTTGCGGGCAGCGGCTTCTGTGCCTTCTTCTCCTCTTCTGCATCATGGTGGCTTCCACTTTACGGCTCCTCCCTCCTCCTCCTAGGCGTCCAATAGGATCGCCTGTCCTTTCAGCCAATCGGGTGGTGGGTCTCAAGACCCGCTTCCTGATTGGCCTGGAGGAGGATCAGTGTGGCGATAGGGAATATTCATTCGATAATGTCACACAACTGGGTGGGAGCGTACACTTTTTTGAAGCCTATTAGAGCCTCTGGCTCTAATCATGTGCTTCAAAAAAAATACCCCCCCTCCCCCCACCATTGGAATCCATGCGTCCGATGCCCTGCATGTAGATCAGGGGGCCAGAAGCATGAATGGGGGGGGGGGGCGCCTGGGCGTCCCTAATGAACGGGCCGCCGCTGGTTGTGGGTGCACACAGCCGCAGGTACGATGCTTTGCTTCACGAATGCGGCAGGAATTGTCATGCTTGCCAGGCACTACTGCCTGCCGAACGAAACCCATTCAAGTGAATAGGGCTGCACTGCAACCACACATAACGTATGTGGTTGTGGTGTGGTAGTCTGGAATTCAGTGTATTTAAACTGGAGATGATACAACACCTCCTCACTGCCTGTCAAATGCTCTCTGAAGAATGACCTAACCAGGGATCACTCTTCAGAGAGAAAGGCATGTGTAAACGAGGCCTTAGTGATTTGTAGCTTTGCCATAAAGGTGAATAAAGAGCCACTGTCGCTGGTGATCTTGTCACTAACATAAAACGCTGCTCACACTCGATCTCTGAACAACTGAATATAAATTGCTGTAAAATTCGTGATTCCATCAAAAGTAATGATTTCCTTTGTGATGAAATTCTTTAAAAAAAGAGGATTGCTGCGCATAAATTTGACATGATCTTAAAGCTGAGGACCCCAATTTTGTGGCAATTGCCCTCCCCCCCCCTATTTTATTTGATTTATTGTTAATGTTTTTCTATGTGATCACTAACTTTTGCATTTTTAGAGCGGTTGATCGTTCATTCTGCTCAGCAATCAAGAAACAACATTTAGCAGTGCTTCGTCTTGGAGGCAAAATCGCTTCCATCAATCACTCTTAATGCATTTCTATGAAATGTTGCATCAATTGCTATGCTAAGCTGCAAACCAGGTATAACAGGTGTAATGATGTGGCACACAAGGGGGACGTATGTGTGGGGGCATCAGAGCCCTGGCATTACAGGAGACTTCTGGAGGCACATGCATGTGGTGGTGGTGTATGTGTGTTCCCTTGGGAGGTGCATGGTGATGGAACAGCACCAATTTATAGTGCTTGTTATAGTAATTCCAGAAATTATGTCACTAGCAACAAATCTCCAGCGATTTATAGAAACATTTAATCTCCGCACAAAAAAATCACCTGTGTGTCATCCACCTTAAAGCAGTTGTATACCCTTTAAAGGGATTTGTACCTACAGGTAAGCCTATAATAAGGCTTACCTGTAGGTAAAATGAATATCTCCTAAACCTGTACGGTTTAGGAGATATTCCCCCCGCAAGCAGCTGCGACATGCACAGCGCATGCGCCATGATGTCACGGCGCAGGCCCGCCACATGCGCGGGAGTGACATCTCACAGCTCCGGCCAGTCACAGCGCAGAGCCGCGTACCCGGAAGCAAGATCTGAGGGAAGATGCCGTTCCCCGGTCGGATCTTCATTCCAAGGTGAGTATTTCATAATGAGCTAGTATGCGGTGCATACTAGCTCATTATGCTATTGTCTTGCAGGTTTATTTGTTTTTTGCCTGGGTATACAACCACTTTAAGGAAAGACTGGTGTGAAAAGTATGACTAAATTTGATAGCATGCCTTATGCTGGCCATACACTATATGAAAAATCGTCTGAAAATCGGTCATTTGGACAGTTTGTTCGTTTTTCGGCCAGTTAATGGGCACAAATCGGTAATCGGTTTGGACGTTTTTGAGCCAAAAAAACTAAGGACAAGTTTGGAAATTTTCGTCCGAACAAACGATAAATCAAAAGGTTAATGTGTTTCCCGTCCAAAGTTTTTGCACTAGATATATGTGAAAAAATGAACAAAAAACTGATTCATGTATGTCCATTGAACGATTTAGTGGTCATTATGTGATGGCACTATCATTTGCTCTCACAGTCGATTGTTTTTCGAAAATGAGCCGATTTTTCGTATAGTGCATGGTCAGCAATAGACTAATTCCAGAGACCATGGCCTAGATCATAGCTACTTTAGGCAGTGCTGGGTGTACCCCAGGGGAGACCTCTCGCAGCGTCAGGGATGTTTAATTCTGACTGCACTTTGGTTTATATACCCCGCTAAGAATACAGAACCTGGTCAGTCTAGACTGACCGTAATGCTTAACCCTTCCCTTTCCAATGGCCTAAGCCCCCCATTCACACTTGAACTATAACCGGCAGTGCTGATTTGTGTATTCTGACATAGGGGAAGACTCACCGCCATCAAAACACAATAGCTCGGGAGTGATTCCCCCATCCACCTCGAATGTGTGGATGGGGGAATTGGGTCATATTTTTTTCGTATATAGACTGCCTAAAGGTAAGCCACAGATGATTTTTTTTTTTTTTCCTGCAAGTGGTAGAAAATCACTCCATTCCCCCATCAACACAGTCAATGGGGAGCAAAATGATTAATGCTAGCGGGTATAACCTCTGGCAGTAATCTCATGTTAAAAATCTGACAGGCTGGTTGTACCGAAGTCGAATGGATCAACTTCAGTACAACCAGTCTGCCCAGTGTCCATACATGGATGGAATCTTGGCCGGTCCCTGCTGAATTGGCAGATACGTCTATGGCTGTCTTTAGGTACTGCTGTGTGTGACTGCTAGTCTCAGGAGATTTGGTGATGTCACTGTTGTGATGTTCACTGCTCTCCTTGCTGGAGAGAAATCTGTAACTGGGGACCTGCAGTTCAAGGATCTCCCAGCTGCTGATTCATTTATTCTGTGGATCTGTCCTTCCTTCACATCTCCTGCGGTTTCTTCATCATTCCCCCACCAGCCATATGATTACTAGTCATGGGAGCAGATCTGACTTGAGGTAACAAACCCTACCTCTATCAAGATGGCCTCCTTCACTCAGACATGTTGAAGAACAAGGCATATTGGATCAGTAAGGCCTCATGCACACTGGACATTCAGCTCCTGTGTATGAAGTTCCGGCAGTTTCAAGTGGTCAGGAGGTAGTGCATTGTCCAGCCCTCCTGCTGGCATTAGCCTGTAAAAGTCTATGAGTAAAAGTTGACCAGGCTGGATGATGTACCAAGTAGTACTAATGTTTAGGGGTGTATATGCCCAGAATCCAAGAAGTCTGCATGGGGCCTTATGGCAAACAGATCAGCTGCAGGAAGAGCACAAACAATACTGGTGACTAGTCCTTTGTCCTCTGCCTGGCTTTTTCAGGCACAGCTTCCAGAATTCAGTTCCTCTTTAAAAAATCATGATATACAGAAACTAAAATTCACACCGCAGCTCACTGTATGTCCGCGTGATCAGTGAGTAAATTAATTGAATGATAATCCTCCAGACGCAGGCAGGAATAATTCAACCGCCTCCTTTACTTTGATTTTCTGTCCTGATAGACAACCAAAACCCATTCATTGGATGGGAACTCACGGCTGCAGGTGAAATAAATATTCAGAGAGTGAATTCTTCATTAGAGGCACCAGGGGTGACCAACGCACAGACACTGTTATTATCTGCAGGTTTTCTTACCAGAAAGCAGAACATCGTATTCATGATTAGCACCGTTCAGAAAAGACAAATGGACACAAACCCCTTCCCATTCCTGAGATCTACAACACCGCCAATCCAAGAGAGCAGAGACATAACCAGGAATACAGCCTACTCCTTCAATAGACAACAGTGAGAGCAATGGACAGACTATCCATTCACCAGAGAAAGATGACATCACTGAGAATACAGCCTAACCATGCCCTGAGAATGGTGACATCACTGAGAATGCAGCCTCTCCATTCACTAGAGACTGATGACATCACTGAGAATGCAGCCTCTCCATTCACTAGAGACTGATGACATCACTGAGAATACAGCCTCTCCATTCACTAGAGACTGATGACATCACTGAGAATGCAGCCTATCCATTCACCAGAGAAAGATAACATCACTGAGAATACAGCCTAACCATTCCCTGAGAATGGTGACATCACTGAGAATGCAGCCTCTCCATTCACTAGAGACTGATGACATCACTGAGAATACAGCCTAACCATGCCCTGAGAATGGTGACATCACTGAGAATGCAGCCTCTCCATTCACTAGAGACTGATGACATCACTGAGAATGCAGCCTCTCCATTCACTAGAGACTGATGACATCACTGAGAATGCAGCCTCTCCATTCACTAGAGGCTGATAACATCACTGAGAATACAGATTATCCATTCGCTAGAGACCATTGACATCACTGAGAATGCAGCCTATCCATTCACTAGAGACTGGTGACATCACTGAGAACGCAGCCTATCCATTCACTAGAGACTGATGACATCACTGAGAATACAGCCTCTCCATTCACTAGAAACTGATGACATCACTGAGAATGCAGCCTCTCCATTCACTAGAAACTGATGACATCACTGAGAATGCAGCCTCTCCATTCACTAGAGGCTGATAACATCACTGAGAATACAGATTATCCATTCGCTAGAGACCATTGACATCACTGAGAATGCAGCCTATCCATTCACTAGAGACAAGTGACATCACTGAGAACGCAGCCTATCCATTCACTAGAGACTGATGACATCACTGAGAATACAGCCTCTCCATTCACTAGAGACTGATGACATCACTGAGAATGCAGCCTATCCATTCACCAGAGAAAGATAACATCACTGAGAATACAGCCTAACCATTCCCTGAGAATGGTGACATCACTGAGAATGCAGCCTCTCCATTCACTAGAGACTGATGGCATCACTGAGAATACAGCCTAACCATGCCCTGAGAATGGTGACATCACTGAGAATGCAGCCTCTCCATTCACTAGAGACTGATGACATCACTGAGAATGCAACCTCTCCATTCACTAGAAACTGATGACATCACTGAGAATACAGATTATCCATTCGCTAGAGACCATTGACATCACTGAGAATGCAGCCTCTCCATTCACTAGAGGCTGATAACATCACTGAGAATACAGATTATCCATTCGCTAGAGACCATTGACATCACTGAGAATGCAGCCTATCCATTCACTAGAGACAAGTGACATCACTGAGAACGCAGCCTATCCATTCACTAGAGACTGATGACAGCACTGAGAATGCAGATTATCCATTCGCTAGAGACCAGTGACATCACTGAGAATGCAGCCAATCCATTCACTAGAGACTGATGACATCACTGAGAATGCAGATTATCCGTTCACTAGAGACTGATGACATCACTAAGAATGCAGCCTATCCATTCCCTAAAGACTGATGACATCACTGAGAATCCAGATTATCCATTCACTAGAGACCAGTGACATCACTGAGAACACAGCCTATCCATTCACTAGAGAATAGTGACATCACTGAGAATGCAGTCTATCCATTCACTAGAGACTGATGACATCACTGAGAATACAGCCTATCCATTTACCAGAGAACACTGACATCACTGAGAATGCAGCCTATCCATTCACTAGAGAACAGTGACATCACTGAGAATGCAGATTGTCCATTCGCTAGAGACCAGTGACATCACTGAGAATGCAGCCTATCCATTCACTAGAAACTTATGACATCACTGAGAATGCAGATTATCCATTCGCTAGAGACTGATGACATCACTGAAAATGCTGCCTATCCATTCACTAGAGACTGATTACATCGCTGAGAATGCCGATTATCCATTCACTAGAGACTAATGACATCACTGAGAATGCAGCCTATCCATTCACTAGAGCAGGGGTAGGCAACCAGTAGCCCTCCAGCTGTTGTGGAACTACAGTTCCCATGAGGCATTGCAAGGCTGACAGTTACAATTACTCCCAGAGGCATGATGGGACTTGTAGTTCTGCAACAGCTGGAGGGCCCCAGGTTGCCTACCCCTGCACTAGAGACTGAGACATCACTGAAAATCCAGATTATCCATTCACTAGAGACTGATGACATCACTGACAATGAAGATTATCCATTCGTTAGAGAGAATGCACCCTATCCATTCACTAGAGAACAGTGACATCATTGAGAATGCAGCCTATCCATTCACTAGAGCAGTGGTTCTCAACTCCTGTCCTCGGGACCCACTAACAGGCCAGGTTTGCAAGATAACTAAAATACATCACAGGTGATAACATTTGCTGCTCAGTGATTGCAGTATTCTAGTCTGCATCTCCCCAAGGTAATACTTAAAATCTGGCCTGTTAGTGAGTCCTGAGGACAGGAGTTGAGAACCACTGCACTAGAGATTGATGACATCACTGAAAATGCAGATTATCTATTCACTAGAAACCGATGAAATCACTGAGAATGCAGCCTATCCATTCACTAGAGACTGGTGACATCACTGAGAATGCAGCCTATCCATTCACTAGACTGATGACATCACTGAGAATGCAGCCTATCCAGAGGCGTAACTAGAACCTTCAGGGCCCCGGTGCAAGAAATTATGAAGGGCCCCCTGACCCCTGGCCAGGGCCCTTCCCTCTTCCCACTGATCCTGGGACCCTTTATGCCTATTGTGGGTCCCTTTATTACGGTACTGCAGTTGGGCCCTTTCACAAGTTCTGCAGCAGGCCCCAGGGGGACCAGGGAAGCACACAGGGGCCCTGGGAACAGCAGAAGACAAGTAAACTGGATAGAGGAAAATGGAGGAGATTGGGTCCTCTAAATGCCACCCCCGCCATCCCTCCTATTCAGGTGTACAAGGGAGGCACATGGGCCCCCTGGACCATGGGGCCCGGTTGCAATTGCAACCCCTGCAACCCCTATCGTTACGCCCCTGAGCCTATCCATTCACTAGAGACCGGTGACATCACTGAGAATGCAGCCTATCCATGCACTAGACTGATGACATCACTGAGAATGCAGCCTATCACTAGAGACCAGTGACAGCACTAAGAATGCAGATTATCCATTCGCTAGAGACTGATGACATCACTGAGAATGCAGCCTATCCATTCACTAGAGACTGATGACATCACTGAGAATGCAGATTATCCATTCACTAGAGACTGATGACATCACTGAGAATGCAGATTATCCAATTACTAGATACTGATGACATCACTGAGAATGCAGCCTATCCATTCACTAGAGACAGTGACATCACTGAGAACGCAGGCTATCCATTCACCAGAGAACACTGACATCACTGAGAAAGCAGTCTATTCATTCACTAGAGACTGCTGACATCACTGAGAATGCAGCCTATCACTAGAGACCAGTGACAGCACTAAGAATGCAGCCTATCCATTCACTAGAGACCAATGACATCGCTGAGAATGCAGTCTATCCATTCACTAGAGGCCGATAACATCACTAAGAATGCAGCCTCTCCATTCATTAGAGACCAGTGACATCACTGAGAATGCAGCCAATCCATTCACTAGAGACTGATGACATCTTTCAGAATGTAACCTATCCATTCACTAGAAACAGATGACATCAATGAGAATGAAGCCTATCCATTCACTGAAGACCAATGACATCACTGAGGATTGTGACATAATTTGGATTACAGCCTATTCACTCACTAAAGACAGTGACATCATTCAGAATGCAGCCTATCCATTCACTAGAGAATGATGACATCATTCAGAATACAGCTTATCTATTCACTATAGACCGATGACATCACTGAGAATGCAGCCTATCCATTCACTAGAGACTGATAACATCACTGAGAATGCAGCCTATCCATTCACTAGAGACTGATGACATCACTGAGAATGCAGCCTATCACTAGAGACCAGTGACATCACTAAGAATGCAGACGATCCATTCACTAGAGACTGATGACATCGCTGAGAATGCAGATTATCCATTCACTAGAGACCAGTGACATCACTGAGAATGCAGAAAATCCATTCACTAGACTGATGACATCACTGAGAATGCAACCAATCCGTTCACTAGAGACTGATGACATCACTGAGAATGCAGCCTATCCATTCACTAGAGACCAGTGACATCACTGAGAATGTAGCCTATCCATTCACTAGAGACTGATGAAATCACTGAGAATGCAGCCTATCCATTCACTAGAGACTGATGACATCACTGAGAATGCCGCCTATCCATTAACTAGAGACCAGTAACATCACTGAGAATGCAACCAATCCGTTTACTAGAGACTGGTGACATCACTGAGAATGATGCCAATCCATTCACTAGAGACCTTGACATCACTGAGAATGCAGCCAATCCATTCACTAGAGACTGATGACATCACTGAGAATGCAGCATATCCATTCACTAGAGACTGATGACATCACTGAGAATGCAGCCTATCACTAGAGACCAGTGACATCACTAAGAATGCAGACTATCCATTCACTAGAGACCGATGACATCACTGAGAATGCAGCCTATCCATTCACTAGAGACCAGTGACATCACTGAGAATGCAGTATATCCATTCACTAGAGACTGATGAAATCACTGAGAATGCAGCCTATCCATTCACTAGAGACCAGTGACATCACTGACAATGCAGTATATCCATTCACTAGAGACCGATGATATCACTGAGAATGCAGCCTATCCATGCACTAGAGACTGATGACATCATTCAGAATGCAGCCTATCCATTCACTAGAAAACAGTGACATCATTGAGAAGGCAGCCTATTCATTCACTAGAGAACAGTGACATCACGGAGAATGCAGCCTATCCATTCACTAGAGACTGATAACATCACTGAGAATGCAGATTATCCATTCACTAGAGACCAGTGACATCACTGAGAATGCAACCAATCCGTAAACTAGAGACTAATGACATCACTGAGAATGCAGCCTATCCATTCACTAGAGACTGATGACATCACTGAGAATGCAGCCTATCACTAGAGACCAGTGACATCACTAAGAATGCAGACGATCCATTCACTAGAGACTGATGACATTGCTGAGAATGCAGATTATCCATTCACTAGAGACCAGTGACATCACTGAGAATGCAGCCAATCCATTTACTAGAGACTGATGACATCACTGAGAATGCAACCAATCCGTTCACTAGAGACTGGTGACATCACTGAGAATGCAGCCTATCCATTCACTAGAGACCAGTGACATCACTGAGAATGCAGCCTATCCATTCACTAGAGACTGATGAAATCACTGAGAATGCAGCCTATCCATTCACTAGAGACCAGTAACATCACTGAGAATGCAGGCAATCCATTCACTAGAGACTGATGACATCACTGAGAATGCAACCAATCCGTTTACTAGAGACTGGTGACATCACTGAGAATGATGCCAATCCATTCACTAGAGACCTTGACATCACTGAGAATGCAGCCAATCCATTCACTAGAGACTGATGACATCACTGAGAATGCAGCATATCCATTCACTAGAGACTGATGACATCACTGAGAATGCAGCCTATCACTAGAGACCAGTGACATCACTAAGAATGCAGACTATCCATTCACTAGAGACCGATGACATCACTGAGAATGCAGCCTATCCATTCACTAGAGACCAGTGACATCACTGAGAATGCAGCCAATCCATTCACTAGAGACCAGTGACATCACTGAGAATGCAGCATATCCATTCACTAGAGACTGATGACATCACTGAGAATGCAGCCTATCACTAGAGACCAGTGACATCACTAAGGATGCAGCCTGTCCATTCACTAGAGAATGATGACATCATTCAGAATGCAGCCTATCCATTCTCTAGAGACTGATGACATCACTGAGAATGCATCTCATCCATTCACTAGAGACCGATGATATCACTGAGAATGCAGCCTATCCATGCACTAGAGACTGATGACATCATTCAGAATGTAGCCTATTCATTCATTAAAGACTATGACATCACTTGGAATGCAGCCTATCTACTCACTAAAGCCTGTAACATCACTGGGAATGCAGCTTTTCCATTGACTAGTGACTGGTGACATCACTCGGAATGAAGCCTATCCATTCACTAAAGACCATGAAGACTGTGACATGATTTGGAATACAGCCTACCGATTCACTAAAGACAGTGACAACATTCAAAATGCGGCCTATCCATTCACTAAAGACAGTGACAACATTCAAAATGCGGCCTATCCATTCACTAAGGACCGTGACATCATTCGGAATGTGGCCTATTCAATTACTAAAGAGCGGTGACATCACTCGGAATGTATTTGTTTCTGTGTAATACAAAGTATATTTCCTAATCCAGAGGACCTCTGTTATTTCCCGGACAGTGGCTGATCACACTGACATCCCTGGAGAGCTCTGGGAAATAATAACAAAGAACTTAATTGAGCCATCTGCACGAGAAGCACCATTTTATTACAGAAAATATAGGAATTTCAGTGTGAATACCATTTACAAGTAAAAAGAGAAAACAATCCCTGAGGTTTGTTGGCGTTTGCCATTTACTGCCATTATTCTTCAGTCTCTTCCCCTTGGCACACCTCATGGTACTTTGAGGACTCACATATCAAAGCGCTGACCTCTTTCAATCACTCCCCCATGTCTCGTCTATCACAGATTCATTTTTATTTAGCCTAATGTTAAAGACTGTCGTCATTAAAATTGACACATCTCATTCAATCAACAGGGTGCATGTCATCGGAACCCAATCCCATCATAATTCTGGGCAAAAATTCACCTCATTCTTGTCATAAATAGAAAAACTCCTACTGGCCTAAAGCTTGGTCATAGTCTAACCCGGTGTAATATGTGTCACCGGCGCAAAACAATATTACCAACCTTTAAACCAATGAAATTAATAAATAAGGGTTTGCTGCAGCTATGCAGAAAAGAATATATATATATATATATATATATATATAGACAGATAGATAGCTGTGCCAACCTCTACCATATACTAGTGCTCAAATCAACATAAATCAACATAATCAATAATCAATATATCAGTGTAGAATCAATTTATCCAACACCATTAAGATAAGTGTCTAAAGCAATATATGAAGTCCCAATGATAACCCTTTAAATAGTGATCCTCCATGCCAATACTGGGTTTTGTAGTGCTAATATCCCAAAACACTCGTGACTCACCACCACCTTTCAAGATTTGCACTCCCCAGAAAACAGTAAAATAAAAGCCTGATTAATGCTTGGTTCTTTTAGTCCTCAATCAGCCTATGTTCACCACTCCGTTTTCAGGAAGCCGGCGTGTGGTTCAAGCCTCCATTGCGGTGCGGGTCAGGGGCCGGATATGGCATCAGCGTCGTTCCAATAGCCTCGACGTGTTTCACATGTAATATGCGTCATCAGGGCTTCCACTCTAATTCATCCCAAAGGTGTTCTATCAGGCTGAGATCAGGACTCTGTGCAGGCCAATCAAGTTCCTCCTCCCCAAACTCGCTCATCCATGTCTTAATGGACCTTGCTTTGTGCACTGGTCCAAATTATTTGGTGGAGGGAGGATTACGGCGTGGGGTTGTTTTTCAGGGGTTGGGCTTGGTCTCTTAGTTCAAGTGAAGGGAAATCTTAACCACTTCAGCCCCGGAAGGATTTCCCTGTTTAGGACCAGAGCACTGCGGCGCTTTAACTGACAATTGCGCAGTCGTGCAACGTTATACCCAAACAAAATTGACGTCCTTTTTTACCCAGAAATAGAGCTTTCTTTTGGTGGTAATTGATCACCTCTGCGTCACTTCTGATCACCGCTATAAGCAAAAGAACAGCGACAATTTTGCAAAAAAAACAATATTTCTTACTTTTTGCTAAAATACATATCCAAAAAAAAAAATATATAAAAAAACAAATGTATTCATCAGTTTTGGCCGATATATATATACTTCCTAATATTTTTGGTAAAAAAAAAATTGCAATTGGCGTATATTGATTGGTTAGCGTTTAACCACTTGCCGACCGCAGTCTGACGGCGACAGAGTGGCTCGTTATCGCAAACCGCCGTCACATGACGGCGGCTGCAATAACTAGTGCTGTGAGCGTGCGCGCGCCGCCAGAGGCGTGCTCGCACACTCATTGTGTCCGGGGGGGCCAGGGAGCAGGTAGGGCGGACTCGATCGCCGCCGGCTACCCGCGATGGCCCCCGCGCAGTGAGAAAACGGAGGTCCGTGTAAGTAAACACGGATCTCCGTTCTCATAGAGGGGGGAAGGGCTGTGATCACAGACTTCCTCTATATGGAAGCCATGATCACTCCCTTCCCCCAGCCAGGGCAGCCCACACACAGTTAGAACACGCCAAGGGAACACAGTTAACCCTTAGAGCGCCCCCTCCAGGTTAACCTCTTCACTGCCAATGGCATTTACACAGTAATCAGTGCATTTTTATAGCACTGATCGCTGTATAAATGCCAGTGGTCCCAAAAAAGTGTCAAAATGGTCCGCTGCAATATCGCAGCACCGCTAAAAATCGCAGATCGCCGCCATTACTAGTAAAAAATTAAAAAAAAAATAAAAACCCCAGAAATTAATTCTCATCATCCGTAAATGCGACAACTTTTGCGCAAACCAATCAATAAACGCCAATTGCGATTTTTTTTTTACCAAAAATATGAGGAAGAATTTAAATCTGTCAAAACCAATGGAAAAAATGCCTTTTTATATTTTTTTTTTGGATTTGTATTTTAGCAAAAAGTAAGAAATTTGTTTTTCTTTGTGCAAAATTGTCGCTCTTCTTTTGTTTATAGTGGCGATCAGAAATGACGCAGAGGTGATCAAATACCAACAAAAGAAAGCTCTATTTGTGGGAAAAAGAGGACGCAAATTTAGTTTGGGTACAACGTGGCATGTCCGTGCAATTGTCAGTTAAAGCGACACAGTGCCGAATCGCAAAAAGTGCTCTGGTTCTAAAGTGGGAAATCCTTCCGGGGCTGAAGTGGTTAAGAACAATGAGAATTAATTTATGGGTTTTCTTTTTTTTACTAGTAATGGCGGCGATCTGCGATTTTTAGCGGGATTGCGACATTGCGGCGGACATGTTGGACAATTTTGACACTTTTTTGGGACCATTGGTATTTATACAGCGATCAGTGCTATGAAAATGCACTGATTACTGTATAAATGTCACTGGCAGGGAAGGGGTTAACACTAGGGGGCACTCTAGGGGATAACTGTGTTCCCTGGTATGTGTTACTAACTGTGTGGGGGCTGGGCTGAGTGGTGGAGTAGAGTGATCGCGGCTCCCATACACAGGGAACCTACGATCACAGTCCTTCCCCCTTCAGAACGGAGATCCGTTGTTTACATACATGGACCTCCATTCTGTCACTGTGGGGGAGCGATCGCAGGTAGCCAGCGAACATCGAGTCCGCACTATCCGCTCCCTAGCTCCCCGTAGCACAGTGAGCGTGCGAGCGTTCCTCCATCGGCGCGCACGCTCACGATCCGCGATCTCGCAACCGCCGTCAGGTGACGGCGGTTTGCGATATCGAGCCAAGTTGCTGCCGTCAATCCACAGCGGGCAGTCGGAAACTGGTTAATATGAACCCAATTCATGAAATTTGAGCTGGGCACATACAGTATCTCACAAAAGTCAGTACACCCCTCACCTTTTTGTAAATATTTTATTCTAACTTTTCATGTGACAACACTGAAGAAATGACACTTTGCTACAATGTAAAGTAGTGAGTGTACAGATTGTATAACAGTGTAAATTTGCTGTCCTCTCAAAATAACTCAGCACACAGCCATTCATGTCTAAACCACTGGCAACAAAAGTGAGTACACCCCTAAGTGAAAATGTCCAAATTGGGCCCGAAGTTTCAATATTTTGTGTGACCATTATTTTCCAGCACTGCCTTAACCCTCTTGGGCATGGAGCTCACCAGAGCTTCACAGGTTGCCACTGGAGTCCTCTTCCACTCCTCCATGACGACATAACGGAGCTGGTGGATGTTAAAGACCTTGTGCTCCTCCACCTTTCATTTGAGGATGCCCCACAGATGCTCAATAGGGTTTAGGTGTGGAGAGATGCTTGGCCAGTCCATCACCTTTACCCTCAGCTTCTTTAGCAAAGCAGTGATCATCTTAGAGGTGTGTTTGGGGTCGTTATCATGTTGAAATACTGCCCTGAGGCTCAGTCTCCAAAGGGAGGGGATCATGCTCTGCTTCAGTATGTCACAGTACATGTTGGCATTCAACATGTTGGCATTCATGGTTCCCTCAATGAACTGTAGCTCCCCAGTGCCGGCAGCTCTCATGCAGCCCCAGACCATGACACTCCCACTACCATGCTTGACTGTAGGCAAGACACACTTGTCTTTGTACTCCTTACCTGGTTGCCGACACACACGCTTGACACCATCTGAACCAAATAAGTTTATCTTGGTCTCATCAGACCATAGGACATGGTTCTAGTAATCCATGTCCTTAGTCTGCTTGTTTTCAGCAATCTGCCGGCTTTCTTGTGCATCATCTTTAGAAGTGGCTTACTTCTGGGACAACAGCCATGCAGACCAATTTGATGCAGTGTGCGGCGTATGGTCTGAGCACTGACAGGCTGACCCCCCACCCCTTCAACCTCTGCAACAATGCTGGCAGCACTCATAGGTCTATTTCCAGACAACCTCTAGATATGATGCTGAGCACGTGCACTCAACTTCTTTGGTCGACCATGGCGAGACCTGTTCTGTGTGGAACCTGTCCTGTTAAACTGCTGTATGGTCTTGGCCACCATGCTGCAGCTCAGTTTCAGGGTCTTAGACATTCATGGCTGTGTGTTGAGTTATTTTGAGGGGACAGCAAATTTACACTGTTATACAAGCTGTGCACTCACTACTTTACATTGTAGCAAAGTGTCATTTCTTCAGTGTTGTCACGTGAAAAGATAGAATAAAATATTTACAAAAATGTGAGGGGTGTACTCACTTTTGTGAGATACTGTATATCTGCAGAATTTTCTAATCTCTCTCCAAAGCACTATGTCTTGTAGCTGTCTCTTACTGAGTTCCTCTGTTATCGGTCTGATAAGTGTTCCCTCACAAATGATTAAAGCAGCCGGACTTTTGTGTTGGGGAGGTTGCTATAAATAGATTAGCACAGCCCTGAACGATACAACAAATGAAGTTGAGAGTCTCTACCTATAAGGCCCCATACACACGGGCGTATTAAAAAATAAGCTGTAACGTCGGGACCGAGGCCAGGAAAAAATCAACGTCAAAAACGCGATTTCGTCAGCGTTTCGCATCGGCGTTAATGCGCGTTAGTGAGAGTCAGCGCTATGTAGCGTTTTGTTTAAAAAAATTCCTCTGCTATTTTTTAACCTGGAAACGCGGCGCTAAAAACACCGGTTAACGTCGCTACAGCGTTAATGCGTGTTGGTGAGCGTTGGTGAGCGTTTTGCCGGCTCAGTGTCAAAAACGCTCTAGCGCTACAGCTTAGGAATGCACTGGCCATGGGTTGTGCTTTCAGCTCACAAACGCCAACGCTATATAGCTCAAAAACGTTAACGTTTTTATGGGACCGTTGAATAAC
Source organism: Glandirana rugosa (assembly GCA_018402905.1). Classification (NCBI taxonomy): domain Eukaryota; kingdom Metazoa; phylum Chordata; class Amphibia; order Anura; family Ranidae; genus Glandirana; species Glandirana rugosa. Next base: position 841,466 of record BLSH010324538.1, on the reverse strand, counting down.
ATGAAGAGCTGCAAAAACGCTCAAAAACGTGGCAATAAAAAACGTCCGTGTGCATGGGGCCTAAGGAGAGGGGGTGTGTGCATTTCCTCCAATCAGCTGTCTCGGCTGTGTGCCCAGGCTTCACTGCAGTCTTAAACAGCAAGAGAAAATCTGCTACCACGAAGAGCAATTTCTAAAGGATATATACAGATGAAGACAGCAGATATTCATGTAAAACTTATATAGGGATATTTGTTTCATTTCTGTGTATCACCTGAGGCTGTTCACTTCACTGGGTATATGTGAGGGCTTACACCCACTTTAACCCCTACCAGCCTATAGTAATAATACGCCGGCAAGGTGCACTCCCCATCCCGTGTGGATGTCATATGACGTCCTCCCATTTTCGCATTGCGGCGATCGGGGATCAGGCAAGTCCCTCGGGACTCCAGCCTTCCATGATCGGGGTAAAGAGCCAATAAAATTGTCTCTTTACCACATGATTGGCTGTGTCCTATCACAGCCGGTCACTTCTGACCACAACAAAGTGGCGGCGTGTACGCCGCTCGTGCGCGCCAAAGCCCAACCCTGATCAGGGTAAAGAGCCAATGAAATTGGCTCTTTACCACGTGATTGGCTGTGTCCAATCACAGCCGGGCACAGAATGACAACAAACCGCGGTAATGAGCTGTTACCGGGTTCTCCTCTTCACACACCGATCGTGTGTGAGGAGGAGATAGTGGTAACAGCTCGTTACCGCTTACTGTGTGCACCAATCACACTGATTGCCCCCCCAGTAGTAAAGAGTACCTGTCACCACCCCATCAAAGTACCTGTCCCCTGCCCATCAAAGTACCCAAGTACCTGTCACCCGCCCAACAAAGTACCCAAGTACCTGTCACCAGCCCATCAGAGTACCCAAGTACCTGTCACCTGCCCATCAAAGTACCGGAGTACCTGTCACCTGCCCATCAAAGTATCCGAGTACCTGTCATCAACCCATCTGAGTACTGGAGTACCTGCCACCAGCCCATCTGAGTACCCGAGTACCTGTCACCAACCCATCACAGTACCCGAGTACCTGTCACCAACTCATCAGAGTACCCGAGTACCTGCCACCTACCCATTAGAGTACCCGAGTACCTGTCACCTGCCCATCAAAGCACCCGAGTACCTGTCATCAACCCATCTGAGTACCCGAGTACCTGTCACCAGCCCATCTGAGTACCCGAGTACCTGTCATCAACCCATCTGAGTACCCGAGTACCTGTCACCAACCCACCTGAGTACCCACGTACCTGTCACCAGTCCATCACAGTACCCAAGTACCTGTCATCAACCCATCTGAGTACCCGAGTGCCTGTCACCAGCCCATGAGAGTACCCGTGTACTTGTCACCAGCCCATCAGAGTACCCAAGTACCTGTCACCAGCTCATCAAAGTACCCAAGTACTTGTCACCAGCCCATCAGAGTACCCGAGTACCTCTCATCAACCCATCAGAGTACCTTAGTACCTGTCACCAGCCCATCTGAGTACCTGAGTACCTGTCACCAACACACCAGAGTACCCGAGCACCTGTCACCATCTCATCAGAGTACCCGAGTACCTTTTACCAACCCATCAGAGTACCCGAGCACCTGTCACCAGCCCATCAGAGTACCCGAGAACTTTTTACCAGCCCATCAGAGTACCCGAGTACCTTTTACCAGCCCATCAGAGTACCCGAGTACCTTTTACTAATCCATCAGAGTACCCGAGTACCTATCTGCAGCCCATAAGAGTACCCGAGTACCTATCTGCAGCCCATGCCTCATAAAATATACATTGGGGTATTTGCTTTCCAAAATGGGGTCATTTTGTGGGTAATTCCATTGTCCTGGTGCTCCAGGACCTTCAAAACTGTGATAAGTAGGAATGAAATTAGAGGAGTAATTTATGCTCCTAGAACGCCTGAAGGTACTACTTCAATGCTGGACCTCTCTATGTGGCCGGGCTGTGTAAAAGTCTCACACATGTGGCATCGCCACACTCAGGATGAGTAACAGAATATATTTTGGGGGGTAATTTTTGCTATGTACATGCTATGTATAAGAAATATCATATAAATGGACAACTTTGTGTAAAATAAAATAAGTTTTCATTTTCTTTCCACGTTTTCCGAAGACTTGTGGAAAAAAATGAATGGTACAAAAGACTCATAGAATATACGTTGGGGTGTTTGCTTTCCAAAATGGGGTCATTTTGTGTGTAATTCTACTGTCCTTGTGCTCCAGGGCTTTCAAAATGTAATAGGTCATTAGGATATTTTATGTGTAATTTATGCTCCTAGAACGCCTGATGGTGCTCCCTGCATGTTGGACCTCTCTATGTGGCCGGGCTGTGTAAAAGTCTCACACATGTGGTATCGCCATACTCGGGACGAACAGCAGAATGTATTTTGGGGTGTAATTTTTGCAAAGACTTGAAGAAAAAAATTAACCGTACAAAAGACTCATAATGCCTCATAGAATATACGTTGGGGTATTGGCTTTCCAAAATGGGGTCATTTTGTGGGCAATTCCATTGTCCTGGTGCTCCAGGGCCTTCAAAAATGTAATAGGTGGTTGAGAAATGAGATGTGTAATTTATGCTCGTAGAACGCCTAAAGGTGCTACTTCAATGTTGGGCCTGTGTATGTGGCCAGGCTGTGTAAAAGTCTCACACAAGTGGTATCGCCATACTCAGGAGGAGTAGCAGAATGTGTTCTGGGGTGTAATTTTTGCTATGTACATGCTATGTTTTGGAAATATCTTATAAATGAGCAGCTTTGTGTAAAACAAAATTACTTTTTAATTTTTTTCCACATTTTCCAAAAACTTCTGGAAAAAAATGACATGTTCAAAAGACTCATTATGCCTCACAGATTATACGTTGGGGTGTTTGCTTTCCAAAATGGGGTAATTTTGTGGGCAATTCCATTGTCCTGGTGCTCCAGGGCCTTCAAAAGTGCAATAGGTGGTCGAGAAATTAGAGTAATTTATGCTCGTAGAACGCCTAAAGGTGCTACTTCAATGTTAGACCTTTGTATGTGGCCAGGCTGTGTAAAGGTCTCACACATGGGGTATTGCCATACTCAGGAGGAGTAGCAAAATGTATTTTGGGGTGTCATTGCAAATATGCATATGCGGTGTGTGAGAAATAACTTGTTATAACAATTTTGTTTAAAAAAATAAAAAATTCTTCATTTTGCAAAGCATTGTGGGAAAAAAATGACAACTTCAAAAAACTCACCATGCCCCTTACTAAATACCTTGAAATGTCTACTTTCCAAAAGGGGTCATTTGGGGGGTATTTGTACTTTCCTGGCTTGTTAGGGTCTCAAGAAATTAGATACGTGGTCAGTACATCAGGTGTGATCAATTTACAATGATTCGCACCAGGCACCATAGCTTGTAGACTCTATAACTTTCACAGAGAATAACTAATATACACTAATATTGGTTATTTTTACCAAAGATATGTAGCAGTATAAATTATGGCCAAAATTTATGAAGAAAAATGACTTCTTTGCAAAATTTTTCAATACAAACTAAAGAAAATTGGGTTTTTTTCACAATTTTCCCTACTTTTTCGCTTATACTGAAAAAAATAAAAAAACCAAGCAGTGATTATATACCACCAAAAGAAAGCTCTATTTGTGAGGTGGGTACAGGGTAGCATGACTGAGTAATTATCATTTAAAGTGTGAGAGCAAGTGTCCTGTATGGAAGTGGTTAAGGGGTCAGCATACCAAGACATTTTGGACAATTTCATGCTCCCTACTTTGTGGGAACAGTTTGGGGATGGCCCCTTCCTGTTCTAACATGCGCAAAGCAAGGTTTGCTTTTGAAAAACAACAGACTTGATGGCTGGATCACCAAATGAAGATAAAGGAAAAAAAGCCTAAAATAGAAAACGAATGCAGCCATGGCATCTAAGAATTGGTAAGCTGCAATATAATAAATGTTTGTATTTGGGTTTAATACCACTTTTATAGTTTAGTGAGCTGAGGATCTGCAGGACACAACCATTTTGCAGCATTGCCAAGCAAGAAGTTGAGAATGGGTCTTTTATGACCAAATAAGGATGCCTCCGTGGACATATTTATACACTAAACATAGAAACAGTCTTTTAATAAATAAACACAGATCAGATCTAAAAGCATTTAGGGCCCAACTCCTGCCAATGCCTATTTAATTTAAAATATAGCAAGGTAAAGTTAAGCTGGGAATACATGGGTTGAAAAGCTGTTTCAACAGGGACCAGCCAAATTTCAATTTATGTGTGGCCACTGAGGTTGAATAAAAGTTGATCTACTGATCAACTTCTGTTCAACCATCCTGTCAGATAAAACTTGCTTGATCAGCTCTGTAGGCAATAGGATGCAGCACTGATCTGTGATTTCTGACAGTGGGGAAGTCTACTTCACTGTCAGAACACAATAGTGCAGGGGGAAGATTTCTGGATGGGGAAATCGGTTCAGCTTTTTTCGATCAGCTGAACAAAAAAGGCTGAACAATGTATGGCCAGCTTTAAAGACATTGTCCACTTTTTTTGCTGTCTGTATCCCTACTTCGGAGTTTGCCTTTACCGCTGTGAAGTCTCTCCAACAGGGACACAGGGAAAAATCAAGACACAATATTAGCAGAGTACAGAAGACTTAAAATGTCTAACAATGTTTTTATTGCTGTCTGTGCAATCCTGTCCTGGTGACAACCACTCCTCTCATTTCTTGTCCTGGTGTCACACAGATAGGAAGGAAAATCTCCTCAATTGCGTCAGACAGAAAAACAACCCCCTACCAAAATGGTAAATCTTCCTCAAAACTATAGCCGTTTTTTTTCACAATCATACTTACCATAGGCATGCGCAGGGGGCATGCCAGGTGTGCCTGGGCACACCCTAATATTACACCCAGTGCGGCGCAGATTCCCCTGCTGATATTTCACCAAAGCCCCCCAATGGGACTCCTAAAAAGAATTGTAAAAAAAATAATAAATAAATAAAATTATAAAAATAAAGAACTACTGACACCATTCACTGCCCTACTAACACAGTCTATGTAATCATAAATATGGGGTGCACACCCTAATGCTATAGGCTGCTCACATCTATGATATTTATCTAGGTGGATGCAGCATCTGTCCGCCGCCAGATCTAACACTGACAACCAAGCGATCAAACACCACCGATCGCACGATTCTCAGGGCTCCCTGAGCAGAGAGCTGTTGACTGTCAGTAACCGCTCTCTGCTCTGCCACCCCCACCTCCCCTCGCCCAATGGAGGGGGAAGATGCCGGGCACACCTTAATCACCCAGTGCGACACAGATTCCCCTGCTGATATTTCACCAAAGCCCCCAATCTAGGTGGATGCAGCATCTGTCCGCCGCCAGATCTAACAACCAATGAATCAAACACCACCAATTGCACGGTTCTCAGGGCTCCCTGAGCAGAGAGCTGTTTACTGTCAGTCACCGCTCTCTGCTCTCCCCCCCCCCACCTCCCCTCGCTCAATGGAGGGGGCAGGTGCCAGTCCAGGCATGTGGGTAGATCCCGACTTCATTGTCATGATCTTGCCCGGGCCGGCACTGTGACATCAGCCAACAGCAGGCTTCAGCCCACTGTCTTCTGAAAACAGGTCACAGGGGTTCAGAACAAACTGCGCTCCTTTGGCTGTACTTCTCCTTTAAATGAATTGCTTGCAAAGCTGAACAGCAGTGGACATTTTAGAGACAAGAGGGACAATGCTTGGCTATGAAGTGTCTTCAACCCAGAGGATGGCCATTTTGGGTGAGTCAATATGTATGCTAGGCAGATTGTGATTGACTGTAAGAGGACACAGAGGAAGGAGATATGGTGGACACAGAGGAAGGAGATATGGTGGACACAGAGGAAGGAGATATGGTGGACACAGAGGAAGGAGACATGGTGGACACAGAGGAAGGGGATATGGTGGACACAGAGGAAGGAGATATGGTGGACACAGAGAAAGGAGACATGGATGACACAGAGGAAGGAGATATGGTGGACACAGAGGAAGGAGACATGGTGGACACAGAGGAAGGGGATATGGTGGACACAGAGGAAGGAGATATGGTGGACACAGAGGAAGGAGACACGGTGGACACAGAGGAAGGGGATATGGTGGACACAGAGGAAGGAGATATGGTGGACACAGAGGAAGGAGACATGGATGACACAGAGGAAGGAGATATGTTGGACACAGAGGAAGGAGACATGGTGGACACAGAGGAAGGGGATATGGTGGACACAGAGGAAGGAGATATGGTGGACACAGAGGAAGGAGACATGGTGGACACAGAGGAAGGGGATATGGTGAACACAGAGGAAGGAGATATGGACTGCTGTGCATCTTGGGAGTAACAAGAGCCTGCTTGGAGGAACTGGGACTTGTGGGAGATGTAGTCTCCAGACAGACTGAGCCTGTATAACAGATTGTCTCTGGAACTGCTTATCCCAGCATTACCAGAATTCTGTGGAGAGGAAAAGGCAGGTCTGTTCCCTAGCTCCAGAGACATGTGGTGAGGACATCGTGGGAGACAGTCTGAGCTACAGGCTGTTAGTAGAACGCATCAGGGACACAAAGAGGTGAAGTACGGACCTCTCTTGGTACATGAGATCACCTTTGGCCTTGACTGGTAATACTGCCTGATCATAAGGGAGAATGCCCTGTCACTGGCTGGTGCTGCCACGTAGTCGTGGGGGAAAATATCATTACCACTGACTTTGCAGAGCCGCCACAGGAGAACTGAGGGAGACCAACTATATTAAAGAGGATTAGAATTGTTTGGTTGAGACATGGTATAGTCGCCTATACTTTATACTAGAGGAACATTATCTGAGCGCTCCAATGCGGTATTTGGGACCCAACATTAGGAAGTGGGTTTGGCAGAGACTCACAAACTATTATCTTAGCATTGCCCATTAGGCAGGACCACCCTCAGTATAGGGCTTAGGGGACATCCTCTGGACCACTGGCTTATTATCAAATATATCCTATTTGCTACTGTTTATATATTTGTTTACCAACTGAACACTATTTTGCTACTTTTCTACTTATATGTTTGAGAGGTTATTGCTGTTTCCCATTCTTTAGTATTGTTGTTCTATGTCCACATGCTGGCCGCCTAACTGGGCTCCGTTCACATCTAGACGTTTTTCTGCTCTAATCCTCAGCTCTAAAAACACCCCACAAGACAAATCCCATTCATTTCAATGGTCCCTGTACACATTTGAGCATTCCGTCGCCTAAAGCAAAATGCCCAACGCTCAAAAAAGTAAATGAGCTTCTTTTTTTGGCAGATTACAGTAGTTTTACTACTTTTACATTGGTGACCTATGAACTTCAAAACGCCTGTACAAAAACGCTGCAAAAACGCCTGTAAAATAGCAACACCTAGATGTGAACGAAGCCTTTATACATCATTACTTTGACGTTAAATACCGGGGTTATGGCTGCAGCTAGCTGCCATAACCCCGGTATCTTTTTTTCGTTAGGCGGCGGCTTTCCGATAAAAGTGATCCCAGGAATAACCTTTATAGGCGGCAGGAGAGGTGCCCCTCTTGCCCTTTACCGGTCGTTTAAAAGTCAGTGTAATTTTTTTTTTGCTTTTAAGGGTAAATGAGAGATCTGGGGGTTTTTTTGGACCCCAGATCTCTCAATAATGAGGACCTGTCATGTTTACTTCTATTACAAGGGATGTTTACATTCCTTGTAATAGGAATAAAAGTGATCCAAAAAATAAAGGGACAGTGTAGAAATAAAAAGTAAAATAAATAAGAAAAAAAAAAAAATAAAGCCCCCAATTCTTCTGTGCTCGCTCGCAGAAGTAAGTTGCGCCCGCATGTACTCAATGTTCAAACACACAAGTGAGGTATCGCCACCATCGTTAGAGCGAGGGTTATATTTCTAGCGCAAGAACTCCTCTGTAACTCTAAACTGGTAACCTGTAAAAAATTTTAAAGTGTCACCTACGGAGATTTTTAAGTACCGTATTTTGTCACCATTCCACGTGCGTGCGCAATTTTAAAGCATGACATGTTAGGTATCTATTTACTCGGTGTAACATCATCTTTCCCATCTGCCCCCAGCTACATCACTAACCTAGTCTCATCACTTGACCCTTCCTCTTAGATTGTAAGCTCTAACGAGCAGGGCCCTCTTATTACTCCTGTGTTGAATTGAATTGTATTGTAATTGCACTGTCTGCCCTAATGTTGTAAAGTGCTGCGTAAACTATCGGCGCTATATAAATCCTGTATAATAATAATAATAATCTTTCACATTATACAAAAAATTGGGCTAACTTTACTGTTGCTTTCTTTTTTTTTTAATTCATTTAACCACTTGCTGACCGCTGACCGCAGTCTGACGACGGCAAGGTGGCTCGTTATCGCAAACTGCTGTCATATGACGGCGGCTGCGATAAGTAGTGCTGTGAGAGCGTGCGCGCCGCTGGAGGCGCGCTCGCGCACTCACTGTGTTCCGGGGGGGCCAGGGAGCGGGTAGGGCAGACTCGATCGCCGCCAGCTACCCGCGATGGCCCCCCCGCAGTGAAAACACGGAGGTCTGTGTAAGTAAACACGGATCTCAGTTCTCATAGAGGGGGAAGGGCGGTGATTACAGGCTTCCTCTATATGGCCAGGGCAGCCCACATACAGTTAGAACACGCCCAGGGAACACAGTTAACTCTTAGAGCGCCCCCTGCAGGTTAACCCCTTCACTGCCAATGACATTTATACAGTAATCAGTGCATTTTTATAGCACTGATCGCTGTATAAATGCCAATGGTCCCAAAAAAGTGTCAAAATGGTCCGACATGTCTGCTGCAATATCGCAGTACCGCTAAAAATCGCAGATCGCCGCCATTACTAGTAAAAAAATAAAAACCCCAGAAATGAATTCTCATCGTCCGTAAACGCGGCAACTTTTGCGCAAACCAATAAATAAACGCTGATTGTGATTTTTTATATATATTTTTTTGGATTTGTATTTTAGCAAAAAGTAAGAAATTTGGGTTTTTTTGCAAAATTGTCGCTCTTCTTTTGTTTATAGCGGCGATCAGAAATGACGCAGAGGGGATCAAATACCACCCAAAGAAAGCTCTATTTGTGGGAAAAAAAGGACGCAAATTTCATTTGGGTACAACGTCGCACGACCGCGCAATTGTCCGTTAAAGCAATGCAGTGCCGAATCGCAAAAAGGCCTCTGGTACTAAAGTGGGAAATCCTTCCGGGGCTGAAGGGGTTAAGTGTATTTGTTCTCAAAAAATTGCGTTTGAAAGACCACTGCGCAAATACAGTGTGACATAAAATATTGCAATGACCACCATTTTATTTTCTAGGTCAGGGTTTCTCAACCAGGGTTCTGTGGAACCCTAGGGTTCCTCCAGAGGTTGCTAGGGGTTCCTTGAGCAATGGTCAATTTCTACCTCTCAGATAAATTCCCAATTATACCAATGATATTTTTAGCTATCTGTAAGGGGGTAATTCTTCCCAATGACCACGTGTAAGGAGCATTCTTCCCATTGACCATCACACTAATGTATCATGAGTTGTAGATTTTTAATTTTTAGCAGGGGTTCCCCGAGACTGGAGAATAAGTTCAAGGGTTCCACGGTATTGAAAAGGTTGATAAAGGCTGCTCTAGGGTCTCTGCTAAAATATATATATATATATATATATTTTTTTTTTATATATAATGTTTGGGGGTTCTAAGTAATTTTCTAGTAAAAAATACTGATTTTTACATGTAAACAACAAGTGTCAGAAAAAGGCCTGGTCAGCAAGTGGATATATATTGTTGCAATAAATATTGCTTCTTCAGCCTGGGTGTTGGAGAGTGTGGTGCTGCTTACAGAGTTGTGGGCTCTGATGAAGAGGCTACGGCCTTGAAACGCGTCAGCTAGTCCTTCCAGGTTACCAGCAGGAGACGGTTGTACGGTTGTCACCTACTCCAGTACTGTGAAACGCTTGTCACATGAGCTGTTTGTGAGTATGTTTTTATGATTTTTACTGATTAAAATTTATCAAGGATAATGCGCTATGCCAGTGCGCCCTTGTGTGCTTTTCTGTTACAGAGTTGTGGGCCCTGGGTATAGAGGACCCAAGAAAAGAGCACTACATAAACAGGAAAAAGAAAAACCTTGCAAAGTTGTACAGGTTTCGAATGCCCATTCCTCCAGACTGGCATCCACCTACCAAGGTGTTTTCATATTTATATAATAAAGCCAGCTTACATCAAGGCTGAGAGCAGTACAGAGGCAGGGTGCTGTGACGTGTTCAGGAAGCTATATACAGTATATAGCACTCTGATCGCCCCTCCTACCAGCAATGATCTGTCTGCATTAGACAGAGAAGCACAGAGACCCAGTGATGAAGTCTAAAAACTCCACTAGCGTGCTGATGAGGACAGGAGGGAGGAACCAGCGACGGCAACATTTAAGCAGAATAATTAAAATTCCCCTTTAATACGGCAGCGTGTCTGTGAAAGAAATAAGCTGAGTAATGTTTTTGGCAGCTAAAGCGAAAAATAAAATAAAAGGAATTTCAGCTGGCAGTCTGGCTTGCAGCTACGATTTTTGTCTATATACTTATCTTTTAATACGCAGCATACATCCCTGCATACTAATCTCCGGCTCTGCACGCCTGTGATCTTCCTGAACTATAAATAACATCTGAAGTGTCTTATAATCAGCCCGGATCACATTCAAACTGTTGCACAAAAGCGTTTACATCCAACATAGCCTAAAGGCCTAGAAACCAACTCTGGATTTTCCCTGGGAGTAGAGCATGCTGGGAAAGGTAAGCCGCCTGTGCGGCACATGACGTACTTATCAGGAGTCAGACATTGTGGAGAATTGTTGCCTGATAATATCTGGAAGAAGGGAACACCGCGCTGGTCCAAAATGCATTAGGTTGCGTCCGCTTATATTTTGCTTTCCCCTGTTTCCTCCCAAGCTCCTCAGTTTTTTCCATTCAGCCTGCTGGGTTGAACAAAAAAAAACCTGAAGTTTGTACCAGGCTTAAGGTCACTGCGCCAAATACAGGTTAAAGTTTGGGGGAAGGGTTAGAGAACGAGCTTGTTGACTTTTGATAAAAAAAATTGCAATTTGCATATCAGTAATGATTATTAACACTAGGAACTGCGTGTGAATCATGCTGCATGTTCCTGTGCGATTCATATGCAGCTCTATGCAGTGTGATTTCAGCCCAAGGGGCTATTGTAGAGTCTGAAGGGTTAAAGCAGGTGGTAAGGAGCAAATAAAATGCCCCTTCACCGCCTGCTTTAACCCCTTGGTTGCTGTACTGCATAAGGTTGCAGGGTGCTTGCAGAGCAGCCCCATTCACTTGAATGGGTCACGCTGCACCTGCCGAGTGTGACAGCTTGGGCATATAATTCCTGGCATTTGTACACCACTGGCCACTGCAGGCAATGCTCCGGTCTTATGAAGACAGGGATACAAAGGCGGAGTGCAATTAAAATCTCTCCGCTGGGAACTGCAGACGGAACTAAAGAGGGAGTGTCGGCAAGTAGGGTTGCACCGATAGAGGTATCGGTGCCAATACTAAGCATTTGCACAGGTATTGGTACTCGTCCAAATGCTCCGATACCTTCCGGTTCGGTTCTTTCAACTGTCAGTGGGATTTCCCTGCTAACAGCTGAAATGTAAAGAAAAGAATGCCGACAATTATTGGTTGTTAAGGAGCAGAGCCGCCGTGTCCTTAACAACCAATGACATTTTAGCTTTATGCTCCTCCCCTCCCGCCTGCTGTCACTTCTGTCCTCATCCCCCACCCCCACCGCTCATACCACACCAGCCTCCAGCCCTCCTGTCCTGGCCCAGCTCTGCAAACTCACTGGGGGGGGAGGCAAAGTGGGTGAAGACTCCATAATTCTGTGTACCATTGAGTTAATCCCCCTGCTGTGCAGCTATTTTTAAAAAATCTTCTCTGGGTCCCCTATGTTCAGTGCTTGTATCCCCTGGGTCTCTTCTAAAAAATTTTTATCGACGTGTCGTCCCCCTAATTGAGTTACCATGTGTCTTAATACCTCAGAAGTGGGTGAAACGGAGGGGGGGGTCACTCAAACGTCTCGACCCGGTCCTGTCCTCCCGACCTCCGACCACACCATACTCGCCACCCCCACCCCCTACTCCTGTCTTCACTGTCGTCCGCCCTCCCCTCCTCGTATTTCGATTTTACAGTAACCAACAATTCCTGTGCCGCCGAGACGAGGAATTGTTGGTTATTAAC
>BLSH010324538.1:769550-812076 GCA_018402905.1 Glandirana rugosa | reverse complement strand
ACCCCCCCCCCCCCCCCCCAGCTGCCTTCTGGGCCCTGTGTGTGTTCCAGAAGACCATGGGGCCATTCAGAAAGTGACTCACGCATGCGCAGTAGGAAACCAGGCTTCGCTGCATGTTTCCCGTAGTTGCAATGGTGGCACCTGCACCCGATAAATCGGCTTTGGGGGGATCCTTGGACAGGTAAGTGTCCTTATATTAAAAGTCAGCAGCTACAGTATTTGCAGTATTTGGGGGGTTTTTTTGAAGCTGGAACTCTGCTTTAACTGCTTCGATTTGCTGTCCCTGGCCGCTCTTGAGGTCTTAAAGTGTATGTTAAGCCTAAAATTGTTCCTAAACATATAGCATGCAATAAAGAATACAATAGGCTAAATCCACAAAGCTAACACACCAGGATAAATATCCTTATTTTCAATAAAGTGACAGCTATTTCAGTTATTTTCGGTTGAATCCAATGAAATGTGAAATCACAATCACATGGCTATAAAGAGAGTGCCTTAGGCTGGTGTTAAAGTGCTTGTAAAGCTCAGACATGAAATATGAACAAATCATATCCTTATATAGAGCAGTGATGGCGAACCTTGGCACCCCAGATGTTTTGGAACTACATTTCCCATGATGCTTAGCTACACTGCAGAGTGCATGAGCATCATGGTAAATGTAGTTCCAAAACATCTGGGGTGCCGAGGTTCACCACCACTGCTATATAGTGTGTACGTCTTTCAATCCAGAGCACTAAGTGTCATTTCCATCTGCTACTTTGTTCCTCTGCTATCAGCATGAATCACTTCTGACAAGTTTTCCTGACACCAAGAGAAAAATGGTGACAGAAGAGGGACCTCCACCTGATTAACAGCCTCAGTTCTTTTTTTGTTTAATAATTTTTTATTGTACACCTCAAAAGAGCATTAACTCTTACAAATCACTTTTCTTACACAGAAATGTTTTCTAATAACATCTTTTTTTATATTAAGGAAAATAAAAAAACATAAAAAGAAGAAAAAGGGAGGGAGGAAAAAAAATAAAGGGGAAAAAAGGGGGGGTTGCCTCAACTCTGTGTGCTGTATCATGGAGGTGTGTTCCTTCCCTCCAATCAGCTCTCAGAGTTCTCCTCACTGAGCTCTGCAGTGTGTGACTTCAGCTCTCTGCCCTCTTTCTTCTGAACTCTCTGACAAGCTTTATAAATTCAGCACTTTAAGGCCTCATACACACGGGTGTATGAAAAAAAATAAGCAAAACGTCGGGTCCGACATCAGGGAAAAATCAGCGTTTTTTTCGGCATTTTGCATTGGCGTTAATGAGCGTCGGGGTCAATAGGCGTATTTAAAAAGAAAAACATTCCTCTGCTATTTTTTAACCTGAAACTGCTGGCGTCATAAACGCCAGTTAACGTCAGTACGGCGTTAATGTGCGTTAGTGAGCGTTTTTCCGGCTCGGCATCAAAAACTCCAAAATGTTACAGCCTCGGAACACGCTGGCCGTGGGTTCTACTCTACTGCTTTCTACTCTAAATGCTAAAAAAGTGGCTGTAAAAAATGCCCATGTGTGTGAGCCCTAAAGCTCGGTTCACACTGCAGTAATGCGGGAAACCTGGGAATCCACTGCGGGTTCCAGCATCGCTTGCCTCCCGGCGGCAATTCACACTGCCCTATGCGAACTGAAGGGAGGGGTCAATACATTGTTAACGACAACCCCTTTTCGGTTCGCAGATCGCTGTGCGAACGACAAAATCGCACAGGAATCGGAACGCATGGTTATGATCCGATTCTGACCCTGCGATAAAAAAGGGTCCCTGTGCGAGTTTGATCCGATTGCAAAGCGAATTCAGCCATACAATCTCTATGGCTGAATTTGCATCGCACAGAGATTGCATATGACGAATCACATGCGATCTCTGTGTGAACCCAGCCTAAAAGCATGTAAAGAAGAGAAGACTGCATATAAACTGGTACAACTTATGTAGGAGGATTTGTTACATCTCTGTGTATCACCTGCGGACATTCACTTCACTGGGTATATGTGAGGCTTTACAACCACTTTAAAGCTTTGTAAATTCATCCTATAATCTTGGAAAGCTTGCCTACATGTCAATTCTTACTAATTCCTTATGAAATACCCAGTACCCCCCTTTTCTGCTTTCAATCTGATCACACTGAGCACTGAAGCAAATTCATGCTGGCATGGTATGTATACGTCCCTGATTTTGCTACTTGGAGATACAGGAGGCAGCACAGACGCACAGCATGCCTGTATCCCCCCTAGTCAGCTTTTCTGTCCTCTTCCTGCACCCAGCTAACTGACAGCAGCTCCGAGCAGCAGCCTTGTTGTCAAAGCATCCACCCATTGTGTGTCAAGTCACTTGGCTGTCAACAGAGAGACAGGGAGGAAGGCTGTGCAGTCACATGATGGCAAGTGTTAACCTAAAAACTTTATTAAAAATAAAGTTTGGTTAATTGATAGAAAGTTATTTCCAGTACTATAGCATTGGTGTATGTCTTCATAAATACTTTAAGTGTCAGGGTGATGACAAGTCTTAAGCTGGCAATACATTATACAATTTTCTTATTCAATTTTCTTTAGATTTACCTTCAAGTACACTATATTGGCAAAAGTATTGGGACACCTGCCTTTACACGCACATGAACTTTAACGGCATCCCAGTCTTAGTCTGTAGGATTCAATATTGAGTTGGCCCACCCTTTGCAGCAATAACAGCTTGAACTCTTCTGGGAAGGCTGTCCACAAGGATTAGGAGTGTCTATGGGAATGTTTGACCATTCTTGCAGAAGCGCATTTGTGAGGTCAGGCACTGATGTGGATGAGAAGGCCTGGCTCACAGTCTGCGCTCTAATTCATCTCAAAGGTGTTCTATTGGGTTGAGGTCAGGACTCTGTGCAGGCCAGTCAAGTTCCTCCACCCCAAACTCACTCATCCATGTCTTTATGGACCTTGCTTTGTGCAGTGGTGCACAGTCCTGTTGGACCAGGAAGGAGCCATCCCCAAACTGTTCCCACAAAGCTGGGAACACGAAATTGTCCAAAATGTCTTGGTATGCTGATGCCTTAAGAGTTCCCTTCACTGGAACTAAGGGGCCAAGTCCAACCCCTGAAAAACAACCCCACACCATAATCCACCCTCCACCAAATGATTTGGACCATTGCACAAAGCAAGGCCCATAAAGACATGGATGAGCGAGTTTGGGGTGGAGGAACTTGACTGACCTGCACAGAACCCTGACCTCAACTCGATAGGACACCTATGGGATTAATTAGAGCAGAGACTGTGAGCCAGGCCTTCTCATCCAACATCAGTGCCTGACCTCACAGACTCGCTTCTGGAAGAATGCTCAAATATTCCCATAGTACACACCAAAACCAAACCCTCTATGGTGGGATATTAACAGGCACTGCCCGTTAAAATCCCACCATAGAGGGTTTGGTTTTGGTGTGTACTATTTAGGGATGTGGGCAGTAATTCATCATCCCCATCAACAGTGTTACTATATTTAAACATTACCATAGGCACACTCCTAAACCTTATGGACAACCTTCCCAGAAGAGTTGAAGCTGTTATAGCTCCAAATGGTGGGCCAACTCAATATTGAACCCTATGGACTAAGACTGGGATGCCATTAAAGTTCATGTGTGTGTAAAGGCAGGTGTCACAATACTTTTGGTAATATAGTGTATGTAGTGCAATGGCCTGCCTGATTGCATATAAATTGAAAGTGTTTAGGTTTGACCTCATTTTATATGGTTTTGGTAAATCTAAAGGAAAACTGTACCAGAAACTTGCATAATGTATGGCCAGCCATAGTGTAGGTGACAGATCTCAGGTGCTCATGAAAATCACCTCTGAACTGAAATTTGTAATAGTCAAGCTTGTAGGGGTTAGGGTTGGTATTAAAGAGGAAGTAAACCCAAGTGGGGTTTACTTCCTCTATGCCCCCCCTATAAAGTAGAAACCTAATGGGCTACTATGCATCGCATAGTAACCCATTATGTGCCACTTACCTGCAAATGAAGCCTGCGGCGTCCAGCAATGTCCCCTCTCCTGGCGGCGTCCATCTTCTGCCCCTCTTCCTTCTGGGGCCACGACTCCGGCGCTGTGACTGGCCGGAGTCGCGTGACGTCACTCCCGCACATGCGCATGGGAGCCGCCAGTCATAGCACGGTCACAGTGGAGGAACGGCACACAGACCGTCCCTTCACTGCACATGTGCCAACATGACGTCGGCACAGCTTCAACAGTGCATATCTCCTGAACCGTGCAGGTTTAGGAGATATGCAGGGCACCTACAGGTAACCCTTATCATAGGCTTACCTGTAGGTTAAAGTGGTTGTCACAAGTTGACAACCACTTTAAATAGTATGCACAATTTGCTACTGTTACTGGCTAGCACACTTCTGGCTTCCCTCATTATCATCAGACAGAATGAACAGAGAATTCTCTTACCTGGTATGAATAATCTGCAGAGATCCGTTGTACACACTGCCCATCGGCATCCAGTATTCCCCCCACCCTGGGCAGCTTATATATAAGGATTGAGTTTCTCCCCCAGCTTCCCGGGCAGGTGGGAGACCTCCTACTCTCCATCACGATGTTGACCAGAAAACAGCTCATCATGCACCGTGTACAGGACCCTGAGACAGCCAGAGGGAGGAATGAGGAGACAGCGACAACTCATCCCTTCCCTCCTACCACCAAAATGCTAATGTCTTCTCTTCTGCTAAAAATGTCTCATGAAAACTTGGCAGCCTCCAATCTCCAACAGAAGCATGTAAACATCAGGCAGAGTTAACAACGTTTTTACAAGTAACTTGTCATTCCTAAAGGCGGCTGTAACAGGATACTGCAAGAAGTACCGGAAAGGATTCTTTACAGTAAGGGTGGCTTAATGTGTCTGTAAAGGCAACACTACTTTTTTTTTATTTAAGTATTGTATAACTAAAGGCAAAACTTTTTTTTTGTTTTGGGTAGAGTGGAGAGGGATTAGAACCCCTGTCAGTTTTTATTGCAGTCTGTGCCCCCATTAAGGAAATTCATCCTCTCTATTTGTCCTTCACTATCATTGAACGTGAAAGTAAAAGAAAAGCCCAAATTTTGGGTTGTCCCCAGAAAAGTAATAGAGGGGAAATCTTCCAATGGAGACACTAGTTGTGGTAACCTGGGGGTCCCCAAGGAATTCCCTTAAAGTGATAGTAAAGTCCACTTTGTGATTTTGACCTACAGAGGTGGTTCTCAACTCCGGTCCTCAGGACCCACTAACAGGTCAGGTTTGCAGGATAACTGAAATACATCACAGGTGATATAATTTGCTGCTCAGTGATTGCAGTATTCTAGTCTGCATCTCCCCAAGGTAATACTTAAAATCTGGCCTGTTAGTGGGTCCCGAGGACAGGAGTTGAGAACCACTGACCTACAGGTAAGCTTATAATAAGGCTTCCCGTAGGTAAAACGTGCATCGTACAGGAGATATTCACACTGGATGCAGCTGCTGACGTTACGGCCCATGCGCTCTACAGGTCTGGAATCACTTTTGAAAGGGTTTTTAGATCTCACGTCAAATATTACTATTTGCAGGTACAAGATCTAAGTACGCCCTTTATGACAGCATGTTGGAGACAAAGCTGTGCTGCTTAATTGCAGAAGGGTGAAATTAGGTTACTGATCCATATCACATGACTGGCGGAATACGTTTCTAAATCTGTTGGTTGGTTAAAAAAAATCTACATTTCAGATATTTTTTATGTGACAAACAAAAATAAATGCAAATTTACCATTGAGACTCCCTTCTTGCTCAGAGATACAAATAAGAAAGTGTAACTTTTCCAGAATGATAAACTGACATGCAAGTCAATGTGACTTCATCTAAGAAAAAGATTGTAATTCAGACTTCACCTTCTACACTAGGCTCGGTTCGCACTGCCGGGACTTGGGATCCAACTTGTGAGACCCCAGGTCGCATGACAAGTAAAAGCTCATGTTAGTCAATGAGAGCTGTCTTAATTAGCACTACTGAAGTTGCTCCAACTGTAGAAAAGATTCATGTACTACTTCAAGGTGACTTCTATCCAACTTGTGCCTATAGACTTTAATGGAAGTCACCTCCGCGTCGGATTCTCATCTATGTTGATGTGATTTGGATCCGACATTACAGGAAGATTACCCAGACATTCCCTGAAAGTTGCTTGAAACTACGACTACTTTAGTGATCTCCACTAACTTCTGGGTCCTGTGTTGAACGGCCAGCCTACTACATTCTGAAAAGAGGAGGGAGGCCACTCTGCTAGGGTGCGATTCAGAGAATGCTTTGCATTTTCAGAATGAATGCAAAGCGTTCTGTGGTTGGATTAAGTGGAGAATATGACATCACCCCGAGTGGCTGCCCTTCTCTATTCAGAATGTAGTAGGCCGGCTACTCAACACACCACTATTTCGGTGATCTCCACTTACTTCTGGGCCTTGTGTTGAGCAGCTGGACTACTACAGTCTGAAAAGAGGAGGGCGGCCACTTAGCAAGGGCGCCATTCATAGAATGCTTTGCACTCTTCGAATGAATGCCAAGCGTTCTCTTATTGGATTAGGTGGAGAATATGACATCACCACCCAGAGTCGCCCTTCATTATTCAGAATGTAGTAGGCTGGCTACTCAACACACCACTACATTGGTGATCTCTACTAACTTCTGGGTCCTGTGTTTAGCGTCCGGCCTACTACATTCTAAATAGAGGAGGGCGGCCACTTGGCAAGGGCACCATTCAGAGAATGTTAGAATGTTTGCATTTTCTGAATGAATGCCAAAAGTTCTCTGATTTGATGAGGTGGAGAGGTGGGGTGGTGATGTCATGCTCTTCACCTAATCCAATCAGAGCACGCTTTGCATTCATTCTGAAAATGCAAAGCATTCTCTGAATGGCGCACTTGCTGAATGGCCGCCCTTTGCTATTCAGAATGCAGTAGGCTGGGATCAGGTAAGTAAGTGGGGGGTCTGGGGGGCTGCTGCAAAAGTAAAGGTTTTTCACATTAAAGCGGAAGTCCGCCGCCTGCCGCTGCCCCTTTAAAAATTAAAAGTCAGTAGCTACACATACAGTAGCTGCTGACTTTTAACATTATGGCACTTACCTGTCCTAGAGTCCAGCGATGTTGGCACTGCCGCCGATCTTCGGATCAGCTGGTCAAGTGCTGCCTCCTCCATTGAGAATGAGGGGACCTGGAAGTGTAGCCTTTCGGCTTCATTGCCGGGCCCCTACTGCACATGCACTAGCCGCCGCTGCGCTTTCTCACTGGCCCGGCGGCGAAGGAGGAGGGAGCCGGGCTGCAGGCTCCCAAATGTGGGAAAAAGGACACCTGTCAAAGACCCCCCTCACACCAAAAGGTGCCAAATGTGACGCCGGAAGGGGGGGAGGAATCTTTTGTGTGGAACTCCGCTTTAATGCATAGAATGCATTAAGGTGAAAAACCTTGAGGCTTTACAATCCCTTTAAGCCTTCGTAAAGTTACCATTCTATAACTGGGGGTCTAACTTCATTAGCAGGGCTGGCTTATGGCAGTCGTAAATAGTTTAGCAAGTATTTAAAGGGAATTAAAGAGGAAGGAAACCCTGATGGGTTTTACTTCCTCTTATTTTACCCTGCAATTTAAAAGCATCATGGGCTAGTATGCATCGCATATTAGCCCATTATGTGGTACTTACCTGTATTGGAAGCCCGCGATGTCCCCGCTCCAGGCCGTGTCCATCTTCTGCTCCTCTTCCTTCCAGGGCCGCGGACTCTGGCTCTGTGACTGGCCGGAGTCACGTGACATTACTCCCGCGCACCAATCGCGGCACAATCTCAGTGAAGAAACGGCACAGTGGCCATTTCTTCACTGCGTATGTGCCCGATGACGTGGGCACATCACAGAACACTGTATATCTCCTAAACCGTGCAGGTTTAGGAGATAGGCAGGGAACCTACAGGCAAGCCTTATTATAGGCTCACCTGTAGGTTAAAGTGGTTGTCAAGGGTTGAGAATCACTTTAACATTCTTACTTGGGCATTTCTCAGTGCAGAGCCAGCAATGTAAACATATTTCATATCTCCTGAACTGATAAAATGACATAAATAATAAGAACAGAATTTAGAAGAGAACCCTGGCATCAAACATGAGTAAGTTATACGATACAGAAGGCTAGTTAGTCATATTACATCTCATAAGGAGGATAAACATAAAAATAATACCAAGTTTAGTCTTCTTCAACTGCTGGGAGCATGAGGCATGATAAAATATAGGTTACTAGATTGTGGTATTAAAACCACATCTAGAAATTAGACATTGTGGGAAGACTGCTGGAATACCAGAAAACATCCCACCCTCTAACCTTTGTAATTGGGGAGAGGGGGCTCAGTCAGTGACACCCTCTAGATCGGTGTTTCTCAACTTTTTTCAGTCAAGGCACCCTTTAAAATTATACATAAACTTAAAGCAGAAGTTCACCGTCAAACTAAAATCTGTAAATCTACAGGCATCCACAATCTAAGGCTAACCTATCCAGCCCAGTAAAGAAGGAATTGCTATGAATTCCTTTTCTGAAGCCGCTCCAGTGTGGTCTCCAGTGGCGGAAGCTCTGTGCAGAAGACAGCCAACAAGGGCTGTGAAATGCCTGGGAAGTGACGTCACCCATAGAGTCACTATGGGGCTTCCGTTGTTAGCTGTCTCCTCTGCACCCGGGTACTCAGAGAAGCCGCCGCTGACAGCTAAGAGTGGGACCAGACCAGACCAGCTTCAGAAAAAGGAATGCATAGCGATTTTCAGGCCTCGACAATCGCCAGGTCGCCATGGCAACCAGAAATCGCGTCCTGGCGAGTGACAGCCATTCCTTCTCTCCCCTCACTATCTTAAAGCACAGCGTCTCCGATTTAGAGAGAGACATTCTCTGCTTAACCACTTGACGACCAAGGGCGTGTATATACATCCTTGGGTTTGAGTGGTGATATCTGAATGGTGCCTGCAGCCGTTTTTTTCTGCAGCCGATTCTGAAGAAGATAAAAGTGGTTTTAGCAGCGGATTCACTTTTATCAGCAGCGGGAGAGGTGCCCCCTCCTGCCGCTTTCCGGTCATCTCTGCCGCTTGTAAAAATAAAAAGTAAAAAGTAAAATAAATAATTAAAAAAAAAAAAAATTTAAAGCACCCCGTCCCCGCGAGCTCCCGTGCAGAAGCGAACGCATACGTAAGTCTCGCCCACATATGAAAATGGTGTTCAAACCACACATGTGAGGTATCGCCGCTATCGTTAGAGCGAGGGCAATCATTCTAGCACTAGACCTCCTCTGTAACGCAAAACTGCTAAGCTGTAGAATTTTTTAAACGTCGCCAATGGAGATTTTTAAGTTGCAAAGTTTGTCGCCATTCCGCAAGCGGACGCAATTTTGAAGCATGACATGTTGGGTATCATTTTACTCGGCGTAACTTTATGTTTCACAATGTGGGGAAAAAATGGCCTAACTTTACTGTTTACTTATTTTTTAACTAAAAAAACTGAATTTATTTTAAAAAAAGCACGATTGGAAGACCGCTGCGCAAATACGGTGTTACATAAAATTTTGCAATGACCACCATTTTATTCTCTAGGGTGTTAGAAAAAAAACAATATATAATGTTTGGGGGTTCTAAGTAATTTTACATGTTTTTAAATCATAACCACCGAACCCAAAAAACAGGCTCGGTTGGTAAGTGGTTAATCTAACAGCTGTTAAACTTGGCAGGCTGCCCTGATATTTGTTTATACCTAGGAAGAAAAACAGAACAATAGTGTATTATCAAAGCAATTATCTCTAGGCTGTATGAGGGATGTTTAACCATTTAAAGACTAAACCTTTTCTGACATTTGTGGCTTGCTAGTAAAAATCCAGTATTTTCTGTTAGAAAATGACTTGGAACCCCCAAACATTAAATATTTTTTTAGCAGAGACCCTAGAGAACAAAATGGTGGTTGTTGCAATATTTTATGTCACACGGTATTTGCGCAGAGGTCTTTCAAGCGCAATTTTTTGGAAAAAATACACTTTAATGAATAATAGAATAAAAAACTAAACAGTAAAGTTAGCCCATTTTTTTTGTATAACATGACAGATGTTACACCGCGAGAATCTTGATCTTTATTCTAAGCAACAAAATTGTGATAAAGTCCTGTGTACCATCAACCATTACCACTCTTTATGTGTATATTTATGTGTTTATGTGTATACTGGTCTCCAATATTTCATGGTGACCGGAAACCCACCAGAGCAAAGAAAAGTCACGGTGGGGGACACACAAGTAGGCAGGAAGTGGCTGCAAAGAGGCAGCAGATGATCAGCAGCACTGGAATAACTTCTTTCACCTTTTTTTGTATTCTATTTAAAATGTCACTAAGGCTTTGTTTAGATGTGCAGTTGGGTGGTAAAAATGTGCAGTAGAGACATGTTTTTGCCACCCACCAATGGCCACCGTTAAGCTGCATTAGGCAGCAGATGAGGGCGTTTTACATGCCGCAGTCACGATGCATTAGGCATAATAAGGAGTTTCCCATATAACAGGTTTTTAGTGTCCCTCTTCCGGCCAGCCTATAACCCTGATATAATGGTGTTATGTTGGAAGTAAGTTAGGGTTAGGGGGGCGCAAATTACTTGCCTTACCCTGGGGGGCGCTGACAACCCACACTACCCTAAAAAAAACTGGCTCCTAACTTTTTTAGCTGGCTGCTAGATTCAAAGCAAATTTGTCAAGCCCTAGTGATTTTTTTTGTGCAGTGAGCGGTGATATACCGCTCCTCCAACGCCCCTGCCCATTGAAAACAATGGGGCAGTGCTTCCGAAGCAGCTGCACACCGCCTCGGAAGCGCGGAGAGCCGGCACTTCTAACCCCATTTTAACCCCTTGTGGGGGGGTTAAAAGCGCGCCATAGCGCCGCTATAACAGCAGTAACACCCCACCGCCCCCAGTGTGAAAGTTCCCTTACAGTTTTGCATAATACAACAACATTCACACACATAGGACCCAGAACTATAGATATGGATTTTTTCTTTTTCTGCTCTAATATCTTTTTCTGTAAATATTTTTCTGCACTGTTTTCCCTTTTCTTTTATCAAATGATACTTTATTTTAAAATCATTAATGTTACTAAATCCAGCAATATAAAAACAATTCAAACCCCCTTGCACACAGCTTCTAAATCTTATTTTTATATCAAAATACTGCTGCTATAGAATTTTTTTGATCTGTATATTGCAGTCAGGTGATAAACTGCAAGGACCCAGGGCTTCCCCAGTGTTCATGTAGGAGGAGATTTCACTCTCCTCTGATGAAACTTCCTTTGCATCAGTGACCCTTCACCCACAACTGATTGTTGCTCTGCCAATGACATGATCAGTTCACAAATAAAACTGCCTCTAGAAATCCACTGCAGTCTGTGTCCATGTGCTTTTATGGGAGGTGGATCTTCCATGAATCAACATGTGATATCTCACCCAATGTGTTCTTTTTCAGTTACTGGGCATGGAGGAGGAGGGAAGGACTGGGCTGTCATTTAGGATCTCTATACACACCCACATATGTGATGTTATACCATGTGACCTGAAAAACTCAATTGAAACAGGAAATCTGCAACACAGCACAAGAGACGGAACATAGCATGTGCAAACTTACCACCCTGCCTGTGTGTAGTATGGCATTGCACAGATAGACAGTGCAAGAAGGAAGTATCTGGCCATTCAAGATCAAAGAGCCTTTTTACACAATGCAGAGGATTAACCCCTTAAGTTCCACAGTGAGTATAACAAGCATGCTATTCTGCATATACAGACTGATTTTATTGTTGTGGGTTTAGTAACACTTTAAGCTTATCTCTAATGCACTAAACCAGAACCTGAAGAATTCTTGTCTCTGACACTTCCATTCATCGCACCCCATGTCAGCACAATTTAAAATAAATAAATAACTGTAAATGATTACGTGCTCAAGCTTCAATACATTTTTTTTCTTTTAGACTGATTTGATAGCTAATAATGAAAGCAATTCTGACCATCCAAGCAAATGCCGAGCAATTCTGGCCATCGAGTATTTAAAGGAGAAGTAAGGCTAAAGCTCTTTTGGCCATACTTCTCTTCTGGGTCACAGGAGTGCATTTAGTTCTGCAATTCTGTGACCCAAATTCAGTCGGCTGACATCACAAAGCAGGTCCAGGCTCTGCAAGGATCCAGACAATAATGTCAGGATCCCCCCAGGTGCCTGATTTATTGGCAGCTGGCTCAGCATTTTTATCTTCCGCTGGTTGATAAAAAAAAACAAAACAGATCTATGTATGGCCAGACTTTTGCCACATTTGACGGCTGATCTGTTCTTCCAGGAGCCATACCCTCTGGAAGCTTTGTGTAGGATGGTGTTGGAGCTTATAAAGGGTTGGTGGGTTCAGTTCTTCCCTCATGTAGAGTATTGGGCTACTGTACTGGTGCATGAATGTTATTCTATCTGCTTTATATCCACTAACGCTGTTCATTATAAATCTAAACCCACTGTTCATCTATAAGCCATGATGCAGGAGGAGACTTGAGCCCCTAAAATGCTTTCGCTTTCCATCTTTGTGTCAATTTCAAACCCTTCTAATGGACTTATTCAGCTATTGTAGCATACTCATCCTTCCAATACTCTACAGCAGGGGTGTCAAACTCAATTTCATCTTCGGCCACATCAGCAGTATGGTTGCCCTCAAAGGGCTGGTTGTATCTGGGGTGCACTACATACAGAGTGCAGAATTTAGGATTAAGCTAAGTACAGAGTGCAGGGTTCAGGGGTGCGTTACGCACAGAGTTCAGGGTTCAGGGGGGTGCTACGTACAGAGTGCAGGGTTCAGGGGTGCGTTACGCTCAGGGTTCATGGGGGTGCTACGTACAGAGTGCAGGGTTCAGGGGTGCGTTACGCACAGGGTTCAGGGGGGTGCTACGTACAGAGTGCAGGGTTCAGGGGTGCGCTACGTACAGAGTGCAGGATTCAGGGGTGAGCTACGTACAGAGTGCAAGGTTTAGAGGTACGCTATGTACTGAGTGCAAGGTTCAAGAGTGTGTTACGTACGCGGACCTTGTGTTTGACACATGTACACTACAGCAACCATTCTCAATTAGGGTTCAGTGAAAACCCTAGGATCCCACCACAGATTGCAAAGGGTTCCTGGAGCTGGAGCTGACTGGCCTTCTGTTTAATCGTTCTTGCATAGCTCCAGGGCCAATGTCACTTTGCAGAGCCAAGATAACACCATCTATCTTTTTAGCTGTCTGTAAGGGTGGCATTCTGACCATCACTGTAGGGGGTCTTTCTTTCTATTGACCACCAATGTATAAGATATTTTTCCCATTGATATCTGATGAATTGGTTTTAATAAAGGTTCCCTAGAGACCTGAAATTTAATTAGGGGTTCCTCTGGGTCTGCTATATAGATTTCTCCAGGGTCTCTTTGTGATGCCCATATTGACGGAGAGCTGGCGTCACAAAGGTTTCGATTTTGGACCAATGATTGTTGTGGACTCATAAGTCCAGCAATCCTACAATACACATCTTCTCACGTGACAGCGCTCATGCCTGGCGAGCATTGCATTATAGAAGTAGGTAATTTAGTCAATCTATACCCAGAAGTACTGAGTATTTTTTTTTTACGAGGGCTCTGACAGAGAATTGGTGGAGTGTAGTAAAGGAGTCTGGAGACTGGGTTAACAAGAATGTCTGCTACTTTGCCTTAAATGACATCAGGGAACACAGACTGTCCCTGACTACAACAATAAGTGCCGAAAATGGCGCCATCAACTGCAGACCTTTATTTGCTCGCTTCTGGGGTCTGCCCAACCCTAAAATGCCTTTGTAGAGACAATAATTCATTTCAACACTCTCAGCTGACAAAACCATAGCCTTTACAATACTAAAAGTTTGTGAAAAAAAAAAAAAAAAACTTTTTTTCTCCAGCGTAAATGGAGGACGTCCTGACCCCCATGTCACATTTTTCTCCCCACCCTGCAAGTTATTGTTTGTTTGCCTTGTGGAAAATGAATGCCATTGAGGTGCTTAATGGCTAACTGAGGCCAGCTTAGGTTACATGCTTTATACACCACCCAGCCCCTTTCTTAGTTAATCATATCCTGCGGGCAGGAGACAAGTCAAACTCCATTCCAGTCGCTGTGAAATTTTAACACCCTCCGAGGCCATGCTGCTTTCTGACTCAATAGCATTACACACGTGTATATAAACACACCGGCCTGCAAATGGAATTTACACATGCACACGGATCTGCAAAACATATTTGCACACCTTGTCATGAAAGCAATAGGTAAAGGAAATAACAAGACAGAAAAGTCTATAATTCTTGGCACTGGAAACCTTTGTAAATTTACGTATGAACCCAAGCGCTCCCAAGTGTCACAATACCAAAAGCCGCCTAAATTCATAAGACCTCTCTAATAAAAGTTTGCTCCTTAAGGCCCCATGCACACGTATTAAAATACTCCTAACTAGGCCGGATCTTTGAGCCAGGAGCTGGCAGAAAAATCAATGCCAAAAAATGCTTGTTTTTGCACGTTTACAGACATATGGCCTTGAGAATATTAACTTATTTTGGCCACTGGAATAAATTTACACACATATGCACACATTTGTTATATGCGTGTGCACCTAAATTATGCTCATAAGCTCTTCTCTGAACGCAGCTTTGCTGCGCTTTTTTATACCCCTAAAAAACTGCAGCTAACCCCCTCCCGCCCGCCGTATAGTAAAATGACAGGGAGGCGTAATCCCCTTTCGTTCTGGGACGATGTCATATGTGGTTGCACAGCGCGCCGATCACAGGCCCTGGTCTCAATAAAGAGCCGATAACGCGACTCTTTACCCATGTGATCGACTGTGTCCAATCACAGCCAATCACATGTAAACACGGAAGTACCGGTAATCGCCTCTCCTCGCCTCACACTGACAGAGTGTGAGGAGAGGAGAGCCGATCAGCGGCATTTCCTCACAGTGGAGACCTGTACAGGTAATCTGGGCACTGATAATCAGCGCAGCCCCAACAGTGCCAGCCAGTGACACCAATCTGTGGCCATCAGTGACACCAATCTGTGCCCATCAGTGATGCCAATCTGTGCCCGTCATTGATGCCAGTCAGTGCTGCCTTTCAGTGCCTGCCCATCAGTGCCGCCTATCCGTGCCACCTATCATTGTCCATAAGTGCCGCCTATCAGTGCCACCTATCAGTGCCCATCAGTGGCACCTATCCATGCCACCTAGCATTGCCCATTAATGCTGACCATCAGTGCCGCCAATCCATGCCACCTATCATTGCCCATAAGTGCTGCCTACTAGTGCCCATCAGTGCCACCTGTCAGTGCCACAAATAATTGCCACCTATCAGTGCCCATCAGTGGGGCATATTTGTGCCTCCTCATCAGTGCCCTTTAGTGCCATCTCATCAGTGCTCATACGTGCCACCTCATCAGTGTCTTCATTTTTTTAGCAAAAAATGAAAAACCCAGCGATGATTAAATACCACCAAAGAAAGCTCTATTTGTGTAAAATTTTTTTTACAAAAATGTTATTTGGGTACAGCATTACATTGTCATTCAAGGTGTGACAGAGCTGAAAATTGGCCTGGGCAGGAAGTGGGTAAAAGTGTCCGGTATTGAAAAACCCAGCGATGATTAAATACCACCAAAGAAAGCTCTATTTGTGTAAAAAAATGTTTACAAAAATGTTATTTGGGTACAGAGTTACATGACCGCAAAATTGTCATTCAAGGTGTGACAGAGCTGAAAATTGGCCTGGGCAGGAAGGGGGGTAAAAGTGCCCCGGTATTGAAGTGGTTAAAATACTGATCTGAAAGTCTGATGTGCATAGACAAATAGGCCAATATAAAATGGTGTTTAAAGGCATTAAAAAATATGCTGTACACCTGTAAAAGCAAAGTATTTATGCCCATGCACATGAGGCCTTAACACCTAAGTTTGTGTCAATGAAGGGGCAAAGTGCAGAGCTGTGGGTGATGTCTATCTCAGGGGAAACAACACTCATTGGCTGCACTGATTTCCCCTCAAGTTTGGCCAAGTCTGCGGAGGGGCCTGCAAATACCGGTTCACTCCTCAGTTCAACTGTACATGGTCAGATTGGGCAAATGGCTTAATCATAACCCTGACACTTATAGTATATGTAAACACTCACTCACCCAGGTTGCATTCACACTACAGCGTTCTGAATCGCGGGCAGATTTGCGGCAAATCTACCCACGATTTGACATCGCAGAGGTGCGAATGACAAATTGTGGGTGCCATTCATTTGAACGACGCTTTAAATCGCAGTGCGGGTCTGCTGCAATTGTCGTGCAATAAATCATGTTGCAATCAAGGCAACCCGCATCGCGAGGCGCATGTCACCCAAAAATAGTTCAGGAGCTACTTTGGGGTGACATGTGTCCCGAGATGCGGGTTGCCGCGATTGCAGCGTGATTTATCACACGACAATTGCGGCAGACCCGCACCGCGATTTGAGGTGTCATTCAAATGAATGGCATCTCAAAAATGCGCATCCCACGATTTGTCATTCTCACGTTGGTGCAGTCAAATCATGGCAGATTTGCGGTAAATCTGCCCGCGATTCAAACCCCTGTAATGTGAATGCAGCCTGAAACAACCTATTCAGTTTAAAATAGAAATGAAAGGAAAAACATTTGTGTATAGATATATAAAAAAAGCACAATATTAACACACTTTTGCCATTTCTTTTATAAGTGATCACATAATCTCTGTTCTCAGCTGCTTAAAGCAGAGCTCCACCCCAAAGTAGTACAGCGCAGAAACAATAGTGCGCATTTTACTGTTTCTTTTGACACACACTAGAGCTGCATGATTAATCGTTAAAAGATCATGATCTTGATTCAACCCCCCCACGATCTTAATCCAGCATCTCCATAATTCATGTAACAAGTGCAGAGCCGTTCCATGCTCACAGCTGGCAAAAAAAAAAAAAAGCAGCCCGTTTATCAACAGCATTGCTCAGCGCTGAAAGAGAGATAAAAGAAACATTGTATCTTTCTGTTCATTTACAGATCAAAAGAGATGAACTTCGATCTGTAACTGAAATTACTATTATTATTTTCCTGCTGATTTTTTACTTCTATTTTATAAACATTTTTGTTTGGATTGTGCATTAATATTTTTACACCTTTAAC
This sequence comes from Glandirana rugosa, assembly GCA_018402905.1. Lineage (NCBI taxonomy): Eukaryota > Metazoa > Chordata > Amphibia > Anura > Ranidae > Glandirana > Glandirana rugosa. The sequence continues at coordinate 794,864 of BLSH010324538.1, read as the reverse complement.
ATATATTTACATGTTTCACATTGAAAATGTATTTAATATGTAAAATAACTTTTCAATGCTGATTACCATTGCTGACAGCTGAAGTGTAAACAAAAAAGTTGTGGTAGATATCGGTAATTGGTATCGGCGGGTACTAAAAATAAAAAAAAGACGCAAATATAACCTAATGGTAATATTTTTTTTTTATTTCTTTACACATTACATTATTTTCCATTACATTTTTTTTTACTTAGCTGAAGCAAAGAGTATTATGTCTTATTTTATTGCCACCTTGTTTGAGAGAGAATGAGAGAATCGTGATCTTTATCCCAAGCAAAAAAGAAATTGTGATTCTCATTTTATCCAGAATGATGCAGCTCTAAGACAGGCCATACACGGTCGAATTTCGAAAGAATTTTCTTTCAAAAATCGTTTCTAAAAATTTTCATTCAAATTTCGTACCATTAGTGGGTTGTAAAAACAGCCGATTTTTGTGCAGCAATCAAATTTGAGCAATCGGGCATGTTGGAAATTTTTAGAAAAACAAACAATTTTCTAATCAATGATGGGAGAATCGTGCGAGAAATGTAATAGAGAAAGAATGCACATGAGTGCAAGAAAAGAAAATTGCAGGAAAGAAAAGAAGATTTAAAAAATCAATGGTGGCACAATCGCATCAAAAAACGCACGTAATTTCTGGTTTTGAAAAGAAAATTCTCTCAAAATTCGACCGTGTATGGCCTGCCTTAGACACACTGACACTGATACTAATAATAATTTTAAAAAATCCTGCCCAAAATATACTGACCGTGACCTTTGACTCTGGTCTTTACCTGATCCAAACACTAACCATGGAACTGACCTAGCTCATACCTTGATCTAGGTCAGTGTTTATGGACAGTCTTGAAGCACCCCATTCTAAAATATAAAAACTATTCCAATAGCTTTACTGCAGCAACATCCACACCCAACGTTAGAGGTGATTTATTCTTCCAAAGCAAATACGCTTTTGCACACCAGTACTGACCAGTATTCCTATGTTTCTCTTCTCCCTCAATTTCTCTCCATCAGTCAGCTAATGTGACCCCAGTGCTGAGGGAGAGAGGCACAGGAGGGTCAAACAAGGATGATGTCAGGATGCCAGTGTCTAAAAAGTTGTAATGTTGCATAATGAAAACCTGTGGCTTTGTGTGAATAAAGTCAGGTTTCATCTACCTGCTGGTTTGTATACAAATTTTGATCAATTTTTAAGAATTTTGCCAAGGCACCTCTGAAGAAACCTCTGAGAAGAATAAGTCTGATCTAGGTATATTTTTCTTAATTTTTCAGTCCATTATTATTATATTTATTTTATTTTTTTACACACAATTTTTTTTTCCATCTCTGCAAGGAGAAAGAAAGATACAATGTATCTTTCCGCTCCATTCACAGAGAAAGAAACATAGGGGCAGGCTTCACAGTGACTGATCACTGTTATATTTACAAGAAGAAATGTATTTAGTTGAAAAATCAACACATCCCAAAAAGAACATTAAAGCGGAGATCCACCCACAAATACATCTTTATATATTTCAAATCCTCTATGCGTGATGAATCACCTTTGGGGAAAAAAAAAATTATATTCACCCTAAGTACCCTGTTGCTATGTGGTCCCTGTAATCTTCCACTTCCTGATCCGCAGCACTCCGCATCACTTCCTGCCTCACCTGAACTCATGGGAGATGTGAGTCATCATTTCCCATGAGTCAGCGGACATCCCTGAGCTGTAAAATTACGTTATTTCCAGACAGGAAATGACGCGATTTTGTGGGGGAGAGACATGTTATCTATGTTGCCGTAACCTTCCTCCATCGCTGCCCATTGTTATGGCAACGAGACATATACTCAAGATCGAGAGGTGCATGCTGGTTACCCAGTATGCATCTTATCCAGGAAGATAATCGAGGAGGGTGCGAGTGGGCTTCACATGCCCAAAGCTAAGATGGGAATTTCCCAGTAAAGAAAAAATCAGCAATGTAATTACAAAATGAATAGGAAGACTACCTGGATTTAAAGCTATCAATAACTTTTATTTGTGCAATGAATACTAATTAGGTGGATGTCCGCAAAAAAATAAGTATATGGGCGGAACTCCGCTTTAAGGGCCCTTTCACACAGGCTTTTCCGATCAGGTCTGCCTGTCAGTTTTTCGGGCGGACCTGATCGGACCCTCCATTCACCCCTATGGAGCGGCGGATGTAGGCGATGACGTGTACGCTGACAATCACTGCTATCTGGTCCGATCCTGTCCATGAAATCCAGATGGATGGTGACCCTATTTTCCACCCATCTGGCGGATCGGATGAAAATGGATAGGCGGTCTGTTTTCACCGGCTTTCCTCATAGAGAACAGCGGGACTGGGTCTGTCGCCGCTCTGCACGGTAGGCGGAGACGGACCTGTCATCCACCTGCTCAGCAGAGATCAGCGGAGCGATCACACGCTGAGCAACAGAGTCCGCCAAACAGAGGCGCCCATGTGAAAGGGAGATAAAGAAGCTTTGGAGAAAATGTGACTTTGAGAGATGTTGAGACCTTCATTCAGAATGATTCGCCAAGACACACAGTATCTCACAAAAGTGAGTACACCCTTCACATTTTTGTAAATATTTTATTCTATCTTTTCATGTGACAACACTGAAGAAATGACACTTTGCTACAATGTAAAGTAGTGAGTGTACAGCTTGTATAACAGTGTAAATTTGCTGTCCCCTCAAAATAACTCAACACACAGCCATTAATGTCAAAACCGCTGGCAACAAAAGTGAGTACACCCCTAAGGGAAAATGTCCAAATTGGGCTCAAAGTGTCAATATTTTGTGTGGCCATCATTATTTTCCAGCACTGCCTTAACCCTCTTGGGCATGGAGTTCACCAGAGCTGCACAGGTTGCCACTGGAGTCCTCTTCCTCTCCTCCATGACGACATCACGGAGCTGGTGGATGTTAGCGACCTTGTGCTCCTACACCTTCTGTTTGAGGATGCACCACAGATGCTCAATAGGGTTTAGGTCTGGAGACATGCTTGGCCAGTCCATCACCTTTACTCTCAGCTTCTTTAGCAAGGCAGTGGTCGTCCTTAGTCTGCTTGTCTTCAGCAAACTGTTTGTTGGCTTTCTTGTGCATCATCTTTAGAAGAGGCTTCCTTCTGGGACGACAGCCATGCAGACCAATTTGATGCAGTGTGCGGTGTATGGTCTGAGCACTGACAGGCTGACCCCCACCCCTTGAACCTCTGCAGCAATGCTGGCAGCACTCATACATCTATTTCCTAAAGACAACCTCTGGATACGACGCTGCGCACGTGCACTCAACCACTTTGGTCAACCATGGTGAGGCCTGTTCTCAGTGGAACCTGGCCTGTTAAACCACGGTATCGTCTTGGGCACCGTGCTGCAGCTCAGTTTCAGGGTCTTGGCAATCTTCTTACAGCCTAGGCCATCTTTACGTAGAGCAACAATTCTATTTTTCAGATCATCAGAGAGTTCTTTGCCATGAAATGCCATGCTGAACTTCCAGTGACCAGTATGAGAGGGTGAGAGCGATAACACCAAATTTAACACACCTGTTCCCCATTTATGCCTGAGTCACATGACACTGGAGAGGGAAAATGACTAATTGGGCGCAATTTGGACATTTTCACTTAGGGGTGTACGCACTTTTGTTGCCAGCGGTTTAGACATTAATGGCTGTGTGTTGAGTTATTTTGAGGGGACAGCAAATTTACACTCTTATACAAGCTGCACACTCACTACTTTACATTATAGCAAAGTCTCATTTCTTCAGTGTTGTCACATGAAAAGATAGAATAAAATATTTACAAAAATGTGAGGGGTGTACTCACTTTTGTGAGATATTGTATGTATGTATATTAAAGAGATGTTTCTATCGACTGTCGGGTGCTGCCGCCGCCAGTGCCAGCAAGCGAACCGTTCGGCTTCACAGCTGGGTCCCTACTGTGTATGCGCAAAGTACGCTGCGTTCTTTTACAGCAAGGGAAGGAGGAGGGGGGCCGAGCGAGGTCCGACGAAAGTGCTGACAAGGTGCCAGTCAGAAATAGGTACCCGCTCCCCCCTCCAGCCCAAAAGGTGCCAAATGTGCCACCGGAGAGAGGGAGGAATTAGATAAGCGGAAGTGACACTTTTGGGTGGAACTCCGCTTTAAAAAATACTATTTACTATAAATGCATTAAAATGGTTAATACGGGGTAATCATCCCCTAAAAAAACATACAAAAAGTTGAGCACGTCCTATTTACTAATGCAACCCCAAAATAGAGGACCCCTCGAGGGCGCACTAGTCTGTGCAGGCTAGTGTGGATCAGCCCTTAATAACAACAAATCTGTTTTCATATTTTTAAAAATGATAAATAAAATTGACCAAATATAGTTGTAAAGCTGTCTTTAGCAGCCATGGTTGCCTAGAGCAGTGTTTTTCAACTCCAGTCCTCAAGGCACACCAACAGGTCATGTTTTCAGGATTTCCCTCAGATGAAACAGCTGTGGTAATTACTAAGGCAGTGAAACTGATCAAATCACCTGTGCAAACTCATGGAAATCCTGAAAACATGACCTGTTGGTGTGCCTTGAGGACTGGAGTTGAAAAACACTGGCCTAGAGAAATAAACCAGCGTATGAATGCATATATTAGTGCATTCCTCTGCTGACCTACCACTAACTACAGCAATATGCTGGCCAGTTTTCACAAACAGCGAGGAACATTTTTCAGGCCAGGGTCCCTTTAAATCCAGTAACGCTGCAGCAAATCAGTCATCTGCAGCAACACTACCATTACATTTAACCATTTCCTCGCTCGCTCTCTTATATACACAGCACGCCACTCCCGCCCTGGGAAAATATTTCAAATAATCAGGATTGTTTAGATTGAAGCCAGCAGCTGCTACAGAGCATATTATATACAAGGAGAAGCGTAAACCAAGAATGACAGAATGTTATTGATGGCGGCTCAGCAACATCCAATCATATTCTTCTTATTAAAGGGAAAGTACGGCGTGTGTGTAGTGTGAGTTATTACCACTTCACATACAACTCCTCGCTTCTACATGGCGTTCTATATAATGCTATATGATACACACCGATCAGACATAACTTTATGACTACTGACAGGTAAAGTGAATAACGGTTATTTCAATACAACGGCATCTGAAAGTCGGTGGGATATATCAGACAGCAAATAAACATGTTGTCCCTGAAGTTGATGTGTTGAAAGTAGAAAAATGGACATTGCAGTTTGTTGTGTATGGGGCTGTGTAGCCACAGACCGGTCAGGGTGTCCATACTGACCCATGCCCTACAATGGGAATGTGAGCATCAGAACTGGACCATGGACCAACAGGAGAAGGTGGCTTTACTTTATAGCTTCATAGAGCAGCGCAACAAATGTATATACACTATTTTGCTAAAAGTATTGGGACGCCTGCCTTTACATGCACATGAACTTTAACGGCATCCCAGTCTAATGCCTCGTACACACGGTTCGACGGTCGTATACAACAGGTCGTACGAACGACTGCTGTATGCGAAATTGATCGTTAGTACGTGCGATTAGAACAGCCGACGTACGACGGTCGTACAACAGAAGTTGTATGAGCAAACTAGAAAATTGGTCGTACCAACAAGCGGTCTTACGACCGTTGTATCGTGTGTACAGAGAAGTTGGTCCAACAAGTTGTATTGTGCAAAACACGCATGCTCAGGAGTCAGGAATGGCCGGATGCTAATTACATGCACCTGAACTTTCTCTTTATACGTTCATAACATGACATTCAGCTTGGTCGTACAATCGTGTAGTGCAGTCAGTATGCTAGATACAACAGCCAACATACGATTTGGTCCGTTCGGTCGTACGACTGTCGAACCGTGTGTACGAGGCTTTAGTCCTTGGGGTTCAATATTGAATTGGCCCACCCTTTGCAGTTATAACAGCTTCAACTCTTCTGGGAAGGCTGTCCACAAGGTTTAGGAGTGTGTCTATGGCAGTGGTTCTCAACTCCGGTCCTCGGGACCCACTAACAGGCCAGGTTTGCAGGATAACTGAAATGCATCACAGGTGATATCATTTGCTGCTCAGTGATTGCAGTATTCTAGTCTGCCTCTCCCCAAGGTAATACTGAAAATCTGGCCTGTTGGTGGGTCCCGAGGACAGGGGTTGAGAACCACTGGTTTATGGGAATGTTTGCCCGTTCTTCGAGAAGTGCATTTGGGAAAAAAAGAACAATTACAATTTAAAAAATGAAAAACGTTGGGCCAAAATTCTATTAGTGTATACCCAGCTTAAAGATGGCCATACGTGGATCTAAATTCAGCCGGTTCAGCAGGGACTGGCTGGATTTTGATCCATGTACGGGCAGGCTGGTAGTACCCAATCCATAGTGTATTGGACCACTCCAGTTCCACCTCCTTATAGTGTTCAACATCAAAATTGCAAATACAATAGTACTCTTGTTTGTGCCAGTAAAGTCAGACTATTTTCGTTTCCAATCATTTTTATAATTAAAGGGGTTGTAAAGTCTTGTTTTGTTTTTTTTTTTAAAACAAACATGTCATACTTACCTCCTATGTGCAAGGGTTTTTCAAAGGGTGGCCTTGATCCTCCTCTTCTGGGGTCCCTCAGCGGCGCTCCTGGCTCTTCCTCTTCTCTAGTGCCCCGTTGGAGAGCAGCTTTCCCTGGGGGCACCCGTGTGGGTGCGTTCCTGGATCCTGCTGCTGCGTCCATTGACACAGACAGCAGGACTCGGCCCCGCCCACCGGCTCCGGCTCGGTATCATTAGATTTGATTGACAGCAGCGGGAGCCAATGACTGTGCTCCTATCAATCTATCCAATCAGGATCCAAGACACTGGAGCTGGTGTGCTCGTCCCTGTCGCTGGAAAGACCGGGATCAGGTAAGTAAAAGGGGGGCTCTGGGGGGGCTGCTGCAGCACAGGAGGTTTTCCTCCTTAATGCATAATACAATATTTCAAAAAAGTACAAAAGCCAAGTAGAAACCATGTGGCTGAAAAGGTTGCATATCAGTCTTACGATAGTACAGTAAGGTCCGACTATTTTATTTGCGATTTTGATTGTACCTAAGTCGATCCATCCATCAACTTGGGTATAACCAACCTGACGGATTAGGGCATGCAAGTATTGCAGCAGAACACAGTAACGCTGTGGGAGGCATTCCCCCGTCAACAGTCAGTGATGAGGGAATCAAGCAATTTTCTTTCCTTCCACCAGTGAAGGAAGGAAAGAAAATCAAATCATCTATGGGCTGCATTACACTCAGACTGAGGAATAGTAAACATGGAACCCTTAGGCCTCATTTACACTGCTGCTGGTAAACGGACGTTTAGAGGCATTTGGGCGTTTTTTTCAGTTGCCCCTGAACTTTCCTCTATGTGATCTTATCAGTACACTTACACAGGGTCGTTTAAGGTCGTTTTCAGGCAGTTGATTTTAAAGGCTTTTTTTGGAATACAAAAAAATTGGTTCGGACACCAGTTCAGAGGCATTTGAAACGCCAAACAGCTTGTACACGCTGCTAAACACGCCTAAACGCGGTAACTCGCGTCTAGGACTGTTTCGTTTACAGCCGTTTCCCTTTAAAAATATATATATATATTTTTTTAAATGCTCCTAGATGTGAGCGTGGCAAAACGCCGCTAAATGCGGCATGCAAACCGCGGCAAAACGGCCGTTTTAGACGCCGGCTTCTAGCTGTCAAAAAAAATCGCTCAAAGAATGTTGAAATAGCGTCTTGTGTAAATGGAGCCTTACAACTGCTGAGTTAAAACCAACTTCATCAAAGTGCAGTTGCTCCAGAGCTTAGTAAATGAGCAGAAGCTCTGCTGACTTCCATCATCCAATCATGTGCAAGCAAGTTTTTTTTTTTTTCTTTCCTTGCATGTGATTGGGTATTCTTTGCAAAGTGAATCTTTACCTCATTTACTAAGCTCTGGGGCAATTGCACTTGCAGAATGTAACTGCACTTTGCAAAGTGCACAGTCTAGTTGTCGTTAGTAAGGGCTCATGCACACAGGATGTTTTAAAAATGCCAGTGCAACAAACGCCAGTTTTTCCGCATTTAGCTGCGTTTTTACTTTCACATCATTGCGCGTTTCCCCGCATTTTTGCATGTTTTCCGGCATTAGCATTTTTGGGCATGTATTCATTAAAAAAAAAAAAACCCTTTAACCTCCCTGGCGGTATGATTCTGTCTGGAATTTTGTTCCAAAAGCGGTACAATTATTTTGCATGAAAATTTGGCGTTTTATATTGTAGGCCTGTAATTCTTAGGAATAACTCACTTAAATCTGTCCAAACAACAGTCTAGTAGACATCCCGGGTATGAAAAAGTTTGAAAAATGAAATCATAAATTATAATATAATAAATAACTAAAAATAATTATCAAAAATAATAATATAATAGTAATAAAATTTATGCAATAATGTAATCAAACCAAAAACGCAGAAATTTGCTCAGTTGCAGAATTGTCGCTGTCGTCACTTTCAGTTGCTGATGATAAATTTCCCCAAAAATCAGTATCACTCAATTCTGCAAATGATTCTTATTTACTATCGGTGTTTTCGAGCTGGTCAAAAACCACTTTTGACGCAAAGGGACACTTTTTGGTTGCTATGGACATTCTCATGTTTCCAGGCAGAAAGAATGACATTTATTATATAAAAGTGCATGCAGGGCTCTGGGCAAACCACTAGGGACAAAGGGGATGTGAAATGATTTCATACAGTAATGTAATCTATAAGATTACAGTGTACTGTATGTACTGTGTGTGTTTAACTTTTTGAATTTCCCGCCGGTCTCCGTCCCCGTGCGACGCGACGCTCGCAGGGAACGGAGCCCGGCACACAGGAATCATCTGGCCGTGGGGAGACACGCTGACACCGCGGGAGGACATCGCTGGATCCAGGGGACAAGGTGAGTAACATTGCCTGGATCCAGCGATGCAATCCCGAGTGTGGCTCGGGGTTACCGCTCTTGGTACTGAAATTCCACCCCGAGCCACACTCGGGAATACCGCCAGGGAGGTTAATGTAAAAATGTCTAAACATGCAAAACGCCCCTAAACGCTTATGCCTCCAAACGCCTCTGACAGTTTATGTGTGCATGGACACATAGGGGTTGATTTACTAAAGCTGGAGAGTGCAAAATCTGGTGCAGCTGTGCATGGTAGCCAGGGGAGGGCTGGCAGCCGTAGGCCTGGGGGGCAAGTCCAGTCAAGTGGCCCATTGAACCACCGAATCAGCTCACCATCCATGCCCACCCAATGGGCCTAGCGGGATCCATGGTAGGGCCGGCCCTGGGCGCCCCCCTTTGCCTGCAGTTAGTTGGTGGCTGCGTCCCTGGGCCCTATTTCCTTCCTCCACAAGAAAAAAAAGTGTGAGCGGGCAGCAGCCATTTTAAATGTAAGTTAGGGTGGCCTGGGGGGCAATTGCCACCCTACCCCCTGGGCCAGCCCTCCCCTGATGGTAGCCAATCACCTTCTAACCTCAGCTTGTTCAATTAAGCTTTGACAATAAGGCCCGGTTTACACAGGGGCGACTTGGGATCCAACTTGAGTCGCCTCAAGTCGCTTGACATAAGAAATCCCATTGAAGTGAATGGGAGCCGTCTTTATGTACGCTACCGAAGTCGCTCCGACTTCAAGGTGACTTCAGAAGAGATTCCTGTACTACTTGGAGGCGACTTCTATCCGACTTGTGCCCATAGAATTCAATGAAAGTCGCCTCCAAGTCGGATCCCCCATCTTAATGAAAGCGACTTTGTCAGTGAAAAGAATAGAATTTATTTTGGGGCAGCCCCCTCCCTCCCTTCTCTGATTGGCCACAGGCAAAGTCGCCTGGCATAAGTCATGTTGTAAGTCGCCTAAAGTCACCCTGAAAGTCGCGCTGAAAGTCACGCTGAAATCGCCTAGCAATGTCTCCCTGAAGTTGGATCGCCCCTGTGTGAACCAAGCCTCAGGCTTCATACACACAGGCATTTTTTGACGCCACTTTTGGGTGTTTTTTGCAGCTCTCCATGTTATTCAATGGCCCTCTAAAAACGCAGACGTTTTTGAGCAGTAAAGGGCGTCGGCGTTAGTGAGCTGTTTCTAGAACGCGGGACTAGTGCGTTCTGAGGCTGTAGCGTTTTGCCGTTTTTTGACGCTAATTGGCAAAACGTTCACTAACCGGCGTTTTTTGACGCCAACGTTTTTAGGTTGAAAAATAGAAGAGGACTGATTTAAAAAAAAAAAAAAAATGCCTATTGACGCTGACGCTCACTAAGGCCGATGCAAAACGCTGAAAAAAAGCAGATTTTTCAAAAACGTCAGACGTTTTGCTTATTTTTTCTCAGACGCCTCTGTGTATGAGGCCTACAACCTGAAAGCTGATTGGCTTTTATGCAGAGCTGCACCAGATTTTGCACTCTCCAGCTTTAGTAAATCAACCCCATAGGCTAACATGGAGGGGCTTTTAGAGGCAGTTAAAAGAAACGTCAAACGCCCGTAGCAGCTGTAAAAAGGTCCTGTGAGGCCTAAATCAACCCATTTGTAAATTAAAACCGAATATTACCACTCAGCGATAACATTTTACACTGAACACATTTGCATAATTAACTAGTTCCACACCACCTGCCGTGTATTCACGGCGGCAGTGTGGACGCTGTGCGCGAATCTGCGTAAAAAGACGGCGATCTGCGAATGGCCACTAGGGGGCGCGCACCCGCCGCACTCCTGAGGAGTGTGCCCGCGGCTCGGGCGGACCCAATGTCCGCCGGCGAGCCGCGTAGGGTTGCCACCTCATCCCTTTAAACCCGAACACATATGAATTACACAGGTTCTGAGGCTAATATAATGGAGATAAGGCACCAAGTGAGTTTAATTACCACCTTAATCAGCCACAGAACCTGAGCAATTAATATGTGTTCGGGTTTAAAGGGATGAGGTGGCAACTCTAGAGCCGCGATGAGCGGCCACAGGCAAAGAACGGGGAACCGCCGATGTAAACACGGTGGTTCCCCATTCTGACAGTGCGGGCATGGGTGATCTACTGATCCCTGTCGCTGGGATCAGTTAGCTCTCTCATGCCCATGGTAGCCCAACCCCCCCCCCCCCACAGTTAGAACACCCAGGAAACATAGTTAACCCCTTCACTACATCCTGCAGGTTAACCCCTTCACTGTCAATGACATTTACACAGTAATCAGTGGACATTTAAATTTCTGATCGCTGTATAAATGTCAATGGTCCCAAAAAAGTGTCAAAAAATGTCCGACATGTCCGCTGCAATATCGCAGTACCGCTAAAAATCGCAGATCGCTGCCATTACTAGTAAAAAATAAATAAATAAATAAAAACCCCAGAAATGAATTCTCACCATCCGTAAACGCTGCCAATAAACGCCGTTTGCAATTTTTTTTATCACAAATATGAGGAAGAATATAAATCGGCCAAAACCGATGAAAAAAATGTTTTTTTAGATTTCTTTTGGGGATTTGTATTTTAGCAAAAAGTAAGAAATTTGGGTTTTTTTTGCAAAATGGTTGCTCTTATTTTGTTTATAGCGGCGATCAGAAATGACGCAGAGGGGATCAAATACCACCAAAAGAAAGCTCTATTTGTGGGAAAAAAAGGACACAAATTTAGTTTGGGTACAATGCCGCACGACCCGCGCAATTGTCAGTTAAAGCGACACAGTGCCGAATCACAAAAAGTACTCTGGTCCTAAAGTGAGAAATTCTTCCAGAGGTGAAGTGGTTAAATGAATCGTTAGCACCGGTAGCAAAGATGGCACCATGTGGCACACATCTTTTAGGCATCTGTAACATGTATATATATTGTTAATGCGTCTATGTCCTCATACATGCCTTATGTACAGGCCAAATATTTACCGAATAAAAGACGAAGGTTTTCATTTTTTACAATACCCAGTTCTGTATGAAGGATCTGAGCTTTAAATCCAATGAGGCGTCTAGAACTAAGAAGCATTGTCGGTATGCTTTCAGTGAAATAACTAACCGTCGATCCATGTGATCGTTCCCCTGCCAGGTTCATACATAGCTCTTATGCCCCACGAATCAACTTACTCTGGAAAACGGATCTGTCTGGAAGACTCCTTAAGCAGCATCCATATTTAAAGGTCTCAGCGATGGTGTCCCTCGTTCTTCTCTCCACCACCAGGCCCCGTACCTCAACAGAAGAACGTCTTACGAAGACTTGGAACATGTGCTGTCCCTTTAAGAGGAGACAAGTTGACTTATAGAGTCAAACAAAGTCACTTCCGTGTCTAACTCTCCTCCTCTCTCTCTCGCTAACGAGGTTGAGGAAGTAGCGAGGCTCTTGAGGACAGAACCTTCTAGGACAAAAGTGAGCCGAGGACTTGGCAGCCCGACATGCGGCGGATTCAGCGCGAAGTTTATTGCAATGAGAACAGCAGAAAGTCCCGGGAATCCCAGACCATCTCTATAGACCAGTGGTTCTCAACTCCGGGCCTCAGGACCCACTAAAGCCTCATACACACGGGACAAGGATCGTACGTACGATCGTCGCAAATCGTATGTTGCATTATGTAACTTGCATACTGAGTGCACTACACGATCGTACGACCACAGAAGAACGTTCAGGTAGCATCTGGCCGTTCCTGACTTCTGAGCATGCGTGTTTTGCACAATACAACTTTGTTGTACCAACTTCTCTGTACACACGATACAACGGTCGTATGACCGCTTCTTGGTACGACCAAGTTTTGTAGTCTGCTCATACAACTCCCTTGTACGACCATCGTATGTTCGACTGTTCTAATCACGCATATGAATGATCGATATCGCGTATGACCTGTTGTATACGATCGTCATCCCGTGTGTACGAGGCTTAACAGGCCAGGTTTGCAGGATAACTGAAATGCATCACAGGTGATATTTGCTGCTCAGTGATTGCAGTATTCTAGTCTGCATCTCCCCAAGGTAATACTGAAAATCTGGCCTGTTGGTGGGTCCTGAGGACTGGAGTTGAGAACCACTGCTATAGACTGAACAAGAGAGGACGATTCTCCCCCAGCGGGGATCATACAGCAATAAAAACCTGACAGAGGGTCTAATCCTTCCCCACGCCATACAAGACGATGGGGTTGATTTACTAAAGGCAAATAGACTGTGCGCTTTGCAAAGTGCAGCTGCTCCAGAGCTTAGTAAATGAGGTAAAGATTCACTTTGCAAAGAATACCCAATCATAAATAAGGAAAATAAAGAAAAAAAAAAATCTGCATTTTGGCTTGCATGTGATTGGATGATGGCGGTCAGCAGAGCTTCTGCTCTATTACTAAAACCCCACAGTTTTAGCTGGGGTTCTACTTTTTTTTTAACCGGTTCCCGACCGGCTTGCATACAGCAGAGTGGCTGGATAGCACGAATCTCCGTCTAAAAACGGCCCGCCGCATTCTCTAGCAGTATGGCCGCGGGTCGGGCGGACTCGATGTCCGCTGGTGACCCGCGGTGATCGCCTGGCACAGAAGTAAAACGGGGAACTGCTGATGTAGACATGCTGGTAGCTTAATTGGCTCCTATCTAAATTGATCCTAGATAGCACTTTCGCCTAGAAGCAAAAGGGTCGCTGGTTCGAATCCCAACCAGGACACTAACTGCCTAGGGTTTGCGTGTTCTCCCTGTGCCTGCGTGTGTTTCCTCCGTGTACTCCGGTTTCCTCCCACACTCCAAAGACGTGCTGGTAGGTTAATTAGATCCCTAATATATATATGTATGTATGTGCGTTAGGGACCTTAGATTGTAAGCTCCTTGAGGGTAGGGACTGATGTGAATGTACAATGTATATGTAAAGCGCTGCGTAAATTGACAGTGCGATATAATAATAAACACGGCGGTTCCCCGCTCTGTCAGTGGGCATGTAGGAGATTTACTGATCCCTGTCACTGGGATCAGTTAGATCTCTTAAGCCTCGTACACACGGGACGACGATCACATACAACAGGTCGTACGAACGACCGTTGTATGCGAAATCGATCGTTAGTACGCGCAATTAGAACAGCCGATGTACGACGGTCGTACAACGGGAGTCGTATGAGCAAACTAGAAAAATTGGTAGTACCAACAAGCGGTCGTAGGACCGTTGTATTGCGTGTACGGAGAAGTTGGTCCAACAAGTTGTATTGTGCAAAACACGCATGCTCAGAAGTCCGGAACGGCCGGATGCTAATTACATGCACCTGAACGTTCTTCTGCGGTCGTACGATAGTGTAGTGCAGTCAGTATGCTACATACAACATCAAACATACGATTTGAGCCGATCGGTCGTACGATCGTCGTCCCCTGTGTACGAGGCTTTATGCCCCTGACAGCCCAGCCCCCAGTTAACCCCTTCCCTGCCCCCTGCAGGTTAACCCCTTCACTGCCAACAACATTTACACAGTAATCAGAGGCTATTTAAATTTCTGATCGCTGTATAAATATCATTGGTCCCATAAAAGTGTCAAAAATGTCCAACATGCCCCCCCCCCATATCACAGTCCCGATAAAAATCGCAGATCATCACCATTACTAGTAAAAAAAAAAAAAAATTGTAAGAAGGCCATAAATGAATTCTCATGGTTTGTAAATGCGGCAACTTTTGCGCAAACCAATCAATAACCTCCCATTGCAATTTTTTTTACCACAAATGTGGAAGAATATATATCGGCCAAAACTGATGAATACATTTGTTTTTTTTTATATATTTTTTTTTGGATTTGTATTGTAGCAAAAAGTAAGAAATATTGTTTTTTTTTTTTCAAAATTAACGTTCTTTTTTTGTTTATAGCGGTGATCAGAAGTGACACAGAGGGGATCAAATACCACCAAAAGAAAGCTCTATTTGTGGGGAAAAAAAGGACATCCATTTCGTTTGGGTACAACGTCGCACGACCGCGCAATTGTCAGTTAAAGCGACGCAGTGTTGAATCGCAAAAAGTGCTCTGGTCCTATAGTGGGAAATCCTTCCGGGGCTGAAGTGGTTAAGGACCAATTCACACCATAGAAATTCAGTCCAGATGCGTTCCAGATGTTTTTCTGCATGCACGTTTTTGACAGTTTTTTGATGCGTTCCAGTGCGTTTTTGGTGTATTCTTGATGCAGTCCAGTGCATTTTTCTCCCTCTTTTTTTCTTAACCTTAACCAGTTGCCGATCGGCCGCCGTCATAATACGGCAGGGTTGGCACTGCTGCGCGAATCGCCGCAGCTGTAGGACAGGTCGTGCAGCTGCAGTTGCAGACAGGAGCGTGCCGCAGTCCACTGTGTGAGCGTGCCCGTGACCCGCAATCGCCTGTTACAGAGGCAGAATGGAGATATGCCAATGTAAACACGGCGGATCTCCGGTCTGTCAGGGGACATGTAACAGATCTACTGATCTCGATCATCCCCAGTGATCGGGAACAGTTAGATCTGTCATGCCCCAGCCAGCCCAGCCCCCACACAGTTAGAAAACAGTGAGGGAACACATTTAACCCCTAGATCGCCCCCTACAGTTTAACCCCTTCCCTGCCAGTGACATTTATACAGTAATCAGTGGCTATTTAAAGCTCTGATCGCTGTATAAATGTCATTGGCCGACATTACTAGTAAAAAAAAATAAATAAAAAATAATAGTAAAAACGCCATAAATCAATTCTCATGGTTTGTAAACGCGGCAACTTTAGCGCACACCAATCAATAACCGCCAATTGCTATTTTTTTACCACAAATATGTGGAAGAATATATATTGGCCACAACTGATGAATAAATTTGTTTTTGGATATGTATTATAGCAAAAAGTAAAAAATATTGTTTTTTTTTTCAAAATTGTTGCTGTTCTTTTGTTAATAGCGGTGATCAGAAATGACGCAGAGGTGATCAAATACCACCAAAAGAAAGCTCTATTTGTGGGAAAAAAAGGGCGTAAATTTCCTTTGGGTACACGACCGCGCAATTGTCAGTTAAAGTGACGCAGTGTCGAATCGCAAAAAGTGTTCTGGTCCTTCAGTGGGAAATCCTTCCAGGGCTGAAGTGGTTAAGGACCAATTCACACCATAGAAATTCAGTCCAGATGCGTTCCAGATGCGTTTCTGTATGCGCATTTTTGATGTGTTTTTGATGCGTTCCAGTGTGTTTTTAGTGCATTTTTGAAGCAGTCCAGTACATTTTTCCCCCTTTTTTTCTTAACCTCAACCAGTTGGCGACCGGCCGCCATCATAATACTGCGGCAGGTTGGCACTGCTGCACGAATTGCTGTAGCTGTATGGCGGCTCACGCAGCTGCAGTTGCGGGCAGGAGCACGCTGCAGTCCTCTGCATGAGCGTGCCCGCGGGTCGGGCGGACTTGATGTCCGCCAGCGACCCACGATCGCCTGTTACAGAGGCAGAATGGAGATATGCCAATGTAAACACGGCGGATCTCCGTTCTGTCATGGGACACGTAACAGATCTACTGTTTTCGATTGTTCCCAGTGATCGGGATCAGTTAGATCTGTCATGCCCCAGCCAGCCCAGCCCCCACACAGTTAGAACACAGTGAGGGAACACAGTTAACCCCGTGATTGAACCCTAGATTTTAACCCCTTCCCTGCCAGTGACATTTATACAGTAATCAGTGGCTATTTAAAGCTCTGATCGCTGTATAAATATCAATGGTCCCAAAAAAGTGTCAAAAGTGTCCGATCAGTCTGCCACAATATCGTAGTCCCAATAAAAATCGCAGATCGCCGACATTACTAGTAAAAAAAAAAAAATAATAATAATAAAAATGCTATAAATCTATTTCCATAGTTTGTAGACACGATAACTTTTGCGCAACCCAATCAATATACGCCTATTGCGATTTTTTTTTACCAAAAATATGTAGAAGAATACATATCAGCCTAAACTAAGGAAGAAATTCGTATTTTTATATTTTCTTTATATATTTATTATAGCAAAAAGTAAAAAATATTGTTTGTTTTTCAAAATTGTCGCTCTTTTTTATAGCGCAAAAATAAAAACCTCAGATGTGATCAAATACCACCAAAAGAAAGCTCTATTTGTGGGGAAAAAAAGGATGTCAATTTTCGTTTGGGTACAACGTCACACGACCGCGTAATTGTCAGTTAAAATGACGCAGTGGCGAATCGCAAAAAGTGCTCTGGTCAGGAAGGGGGCAGTCGGAAACAGGCTGTGAAGCCGCAAGGCCTCACTTCCTGTTTCCCTCAGTAAGGATGCCCGTGTTTGGACTGATCGGCTTCGGGTGCTGATATTGTAGGCTCCCAGGACAGGTAAGTGTCCTTATATTAAAAGTCAGCAGCTGCAGTATTTGTAGCTGTTGACTTTTATTTTATTATTTTTATTTTTTTTATAATTTAATTATTATTTATTTTTATTTTTTTAATACAGGCTGGAACTCCGCTTTAAATAAGGATGTGTGTTCCAGTGATTTTTGGTGCGTTCCAGTGTGTTTTTGATACGTTTTACAGCGTTCCAGCACAGTCCAGTGCAGGAACAATGCAGCGTGTTCTTCTTTTCCTGACACTGGAAAGCCCTGGAACTACAAGCACTGGTGTGAACTATGCCATTAAGAACCATATAACTTACTTTCTATGCATTTTTGATGCAGAAAAAACGCACTGGACTGTATGTGGTATGAACTTGCCCTGATAGAATAGTTTTTATTCATCGAAAATCATATACAAATACCAACGTTTAACAATAAGGCTGGCCATACATTATACAATTTTCTTGTACAATTTTAAGACTGGGTTCACATATATGCAGTGCCGGACACCGTATGTGATTTGCACAGGAATTGCACTGCATTTCTATTCAAATGACATGCGATGTCTGTGTGGTGCGATTTGAGCCCTTCATTTGTATGGTTCAAGAAATGGTGCAGGAACCTTTTTTTCTGCACTGGGATGTGATCGCATGAGTGTTAACATCCATGCGACCCGATTCTGTCAATCGAACTGCGTTTTGCGAACCGTTTTGAGGTGTTGTTCACTTAACATTGACGCTCCCTGTGGTTTGCATGAACGCAGTGCGATGTCAATGTTGTGCGGGAAACGCACAGGATTCGCTGCATTTCTTGCACCACATATATGTGAAATGAGCCCAAGGCTCCATTCACACCTAGGCAATTTGAATTGCGGGCAGAATCTCTGTGATTCTGCCCGCAATTCCACAATGGCTGCAAAACACGGGACGCGTTTGCAATGCCATTATTTCTCAATGGCACCCTAAATATGTTGCAAACGACAATCGTGACAAAATCACACAAACAGAATCAAAGAAGTGGAGCTTCTGTTGGGTGAGACACATCCATCAACTATCTTTGCACGATTTTGGTTCGATTTGTCGCACGACAATCGCACAGTATTTAGGGTGCCATCGAGCAATAATGCCATCGCAAACGTGATTCCCTTTAGATTTACCAAAACCATGTAGTGCAAGGGCCTGCCTGATTGAGTACAAATGGAAACTCTTAAGGTTTGATCCCATATTATATGGTTTTGGTAAATCTAAAGGAAAAACTCGACAGAAAATTGTATAGTGTGTATCCAGCTTTAGATTTAACAAAACCGTCAAAGCTAAACACTTTCAGTTTGTATGCAATCAGGCAGGCCCTTGCACTACATAGCTGAAGGTAAATCTAAAGGAAATTGAATAAGAAAATTGTATAATGTATGGCCAGCCTAAGGCACATAGTTTGCTGGCGGCGTACCACTTTAATAGCCCAAATAAATGGCGGTATCCAAGGCTAGTCGTAGCATTTTCTGGAGTCATGGGAACAGCAACAAAAGACAAAATTCAGCAAATGTATGAACAGCTTTGTGTTCTTGGATATGCCGGATGGACCTGCAGCAGACAATGAAGCCTGCCTGATAATCTGCCTTGTTTCTGACTATGTCTGGCAACACACTAGCCATTATATACAACACAGACTTGGCAAATAAACAGCCCTTCTCCCCATCTACATGAATCCACAACCACAAGTGTACTGGTGGTATATGGAAAGATAAGGCATGCATGGGAACTCTCCTTGTAGGAGCCATCTTTGCTGGAGTCTTTGTATGAGCAGCCTCTAGCAGTCCCTCTATGAGCAGTCTCTTTCTATGAGCAGCCTCTGCTGGTCTTGTATGAGCATCATCTTGTAGTCTCTTTCTACGAGCAGTCTCTGCTGGTCTTGTATGAGCATCATCTAGCAGTCTCTTTCTATGAGCAGTCTCTCTCTATGAGCAGCCTCTGCTGGTCTTGTATGAGCAGCCTCTCGCTATGAGCAGTCTCTTTCTATGAGCAGTCTCTGCTGGTCTTGTATGAGCATCATCTTGTAGTCTCTTTCTACGAGCAGTCTCTGCTGGTCTTGTATGAGCATCATCTAGCAGTCTCTTTCTATGAGCAGTCTCTCTCTATGAGCAGCCTCTGCTGGTCTTGTATGAGCATCATCTAGCAGTCTCTTTCTATGAGCAGTCTCTCTCTATGAGCAGCCTCTGCTGGTCTTGTATGAGCAGCCTCTCGCTATGAGCAGTCTCTTTCTATGAGCAGTCTCTGCTGGTCTTGTATAAGCAGCCTCTAGCAGTATCTTTCTATGAGCAGTCTCTTTCTATGAGCAGCCTCTGCTGGTCTTGTATGAGCATCATCTAGCAACCTCTCTTTATTAGCAGTCTCTTTCTATAAGCAGCTTCTGCTGGTCTTGTATGAGCAGCCTCTTGTAGTCTCTTTCTATGAGCAGCCTCTGCTGGTCTTGTATGAGCATCATCTAACAGTCTCTTTCTGTGAGCAGTCTCTTTCTATGAGCAGCCTCTGCTGGTCTTGTATGAGCATCATCTAGCAGTCTCTTTCTATGAGCAGTCTCTTTCTATGAGCAGTCTCTCTCTATGAGCAGTCTCTTTCTATCAGCAGCCTCTCTCTATGAGCAGTCTCTTTCTATGAGCAGCCTCAGCTGGTCTTGTATAAGCATCCTCTAGCAGTCTCTTTCTATGAGCAGCCTCTGCTGGTCTTGTATGAGCAGCCTCTCTCTATGAGCAGTCTCTATGAGCATCCTCTTGCAGACTCTCTCTATGAGCAGCCTCTCTCTATGAGCAGCCTCTTTGTATGAGCGGCCTCTTTGTATGAGCAACCTCTGCTGGTCTTGTATGAGCAGCCTCTGCTGGTCTTGTATGAGCATCCTCTCTCTATGAGCAGCCTCTCTCTATGAGCAGCCTCTTTGTATGAGCAGACTCTGCTGGTCTTGTATGAGCATCATCTAACAGTCTCTTTCTATGAGCAGTCTCTTTCTATGAGCAGCCTCTGCTGGTCTTGTATGAGCATCATCTAACAGTCTCTTTCTATGAGCAGTCTCTTTCTATGAGCAGCCTCTGCTGGTCTTGTATGAGGATCATCTAACAGTCTCTTTCTGTGAGCAGTCTCTTTCTATGAGCAGCCTCTGCTGGTCTTGTATGAGCAGCCTCTCTCTATGAGCAGCCTCTGCTGGTCTTGTATGAGCATCCTCTTGCAGCCTCTCTCTATGAGCAGCCTCTCTCTATGAGCAGCCTCTTTGTATGAGCAGCCTCTGCTGGTCTTGTATGAGCATCATCTAACAGTCTCTTTCTGTGAGCAGTCTCTTTCTATGAGCAGCCTCTGCTGGTCTTGTATGAGCATCATCTAACAGTCTCTTTCTGTGAGCAGTCTCTTTCTATGAGCAGCCTCTGCTGGTCTCCCTGTATAAGCAGCCTCAATATGAGCAGATGCTGCTGGTCTCCCTGTATAAGCAGCCTCAATATGAGCAGATGCTGCTGTTCTCTTTGTATAAGCAGCCTCTATGTAGTCGGTAGGCACCTTACCACAATATGCAGTAACGTACATTACATGCTTTGGAGGTGCCATTCATTTTGAATGCCTTATGTTCTAAGGTAAATGACCTGCAGTTCCCTTTCCCAGTCAGGGGAACCAGTTAGTAATTCCTGACATAAGGTGGGTACAGGGGAGGGATCCTTTTCCTCCCGGGTTGAATCTGGCCTGGTTTACCAGGCTTGTTCCAGGTTGAAAGCACTTGCATTAACACGTGAGATTACTTGCGTTAATGCACAGCAAAAAAAGTAAATGGCGTGAGCAGTCTCCTGCTGTCTCCTTATTTGACCAGTCTCTGCGATGTCTCTTGCTGTCACTTTATACTAGCAGTCCCTGTAACAAACCTGTCAAACACAAAGGCGGCGAGTCAAATGCAGACCGCTAGGCCACTGCACCTCTCCTGCAGCTGCAGCACTCCCCTCATCTCCGCCCCCACCTTGTCTCAGCAGCTGACTGCAGAGAGGACAGAACTCCTCCACCAGATCCTGCACTTCTTCATGCAGCCTCGGAGAAGCTCATCTCCGCCCCTCCCCATCTCAGTAGTTTGCAGCAGACAGGAGGACAGAACTCCTCCACCAGATCTTGCACCTCTTTGTGCAGCTGCAGCACCCCCTCCCCTCCGCCTCCCCTTGTCTCAGCATTCGGCTAGTTCCTGATGGTGGGGGGCTCTTGACTTCCGACGTAAAGGGAGGGGGGACGGGTGCTCTGGACATGTGCTTATAATTATTATGAGAATAATACAGTTCTATGTCCATGGAGGACACCACTGGTATCATAAGTGATTACTAAAACCAGTAATAATCGAATGCAGAGGCAATTTTTTATTATGATAAAGAGTAGATACATTTATAGTCTTACAGATACAAGCGGCCCTTTGAGGGCAACCATAATGCTGATGCGGCCCGCAATGAAATTATACAGCACAGCATTTTCTGGCCGTCTCTCTATATGGTCAGTTTCTGGCTGTCTCTCTATATGGTCAGTTTCTGGCTGTCTCTCTATATGGTCAGTTTCTGGCTGTCTCTCTATATGGTCAGTTTCTGGCTGTCTCTCTACATGGTCAGTTTCTGGCTGTCTCTCTATATGGACAGTTTCTGGCTGTCTCTCTATATGGTCAGTTTCTGGCTGTCTCTCTATATGAACAGTTTCTGGCGGTCTCTCTATATGGACAGTTTCTGGCGGTCTCTCTATATGGTCAGTTTCTGGCTGTCTCTCTATATGGTCAGTTTCTGGCTGTCTCTCTACATGGTCAGTTTCTGGCTGTCTCTCTATATGGACAGTTTCTGGCTGTCTCTCTATATGGACAGTTTCTGGCTGTCTCTCTATATGGACAGTTTCTGGCGGTCTCTCTATATGGACAGTTTCTGGCTGTCTCTCTATATGGACAGTTTCTGGCTGTCTCTCTATATGGACCATTTCTGGCGGTCTCTCTATATGGTCAGTTTCTGGCTGTCTCTCTATATGGAAAGTTTCTGGCTGTCTCTCTATATGGACAGTTTCTGGCGGTCTCTCTATATGGTCAGTTTCTGGCTGTCTCTCTATATGGAAAGTTTCTGGCTGTCTCTCTATATGGACAGTTTCTGGCGGTCTTTCTATAAGGTCAGTTTCTGGCTGTCTCTCTATATGGACAGTTTCTGGCTGTCTCTCTATATGGACAGTTTCTGGCGGTCTCTCTATATGGACAGTTTCTGGCTGTCTCTCTATATGGACAGTTTCTGGCGGTCTCTCTATATGGTCAGTTCCTGGCTGTCTCTCTATATGGACCATTTCTGGCTGTCTCTCTATATGGACAGTTTCTGGCTGTCTCTCTATATGGCCAGTTTCTGGCTGTCTCTCTATATGGTCAGTTTCTGGCTGTCTCTCTATATGGACCATTTCTGGCGGTCTCTCTATATGGTCAGTTTCTGGCTGTCTCTCTATATGGAAAGTTTCTGGCTGTCTCTCTATATGGACAGTTTCTGGCTGTCTCTCTATATGGACAGTTTCTGGCGGTCTCTCTATATGGACAGTTTCTGGCTGTCTCTCTATATGGACAGTTTCTGGCTGTCTCTCTATATGGACAGTTTCTGGCGGTCTCTCTATATGGTCAGTTTCTGGCTGTCTCTCTATATGGACCATTTCTGGCTGTCTCTCTATATGGACAGTTTCTGGCTGTCTCTCTATATGGCCAGTTTCTGTCTGTCTCTCTATATGGTCAGTTTCTGGCTGTCTCTCTATATGGACCATTTCTGGCGGTCTCTCTATATGGTCAGTTTCTGGCTGTCTCTCTATATGGAAAGTTTCTGGCTGTCTCTCTATATGGACCATTTCTGGCGGTCTCTCTATAGGGTCAGTTTCTGGCTGTCTCTCTATATGGACCATTTCTGGCTGTCTCTCTATATGGACAGTTTCTGGCTGTCTCTCTATATGGACCATTTCTGGCTGTCTCTCTATATGGACCATTTCTGGCTGTCTCTCTATATGGACCATTTCTGGCTGTCTCTCTATATGGACAGTTTCTGGCGGTCTCTCTATATGGACAGTTTCTGGCGGTCTCTCTATATGGACAGTTTCTGGCTGTCTCTCTATATGGACAGTTTCAGGCTGTCTCTCTATATGGACAGTTTCTGGCGGTCTCTCTATAAGGTCAGTTTCTGGCTGTCTCTCTATATGGACAGTTTCTGGCGGTCTCTCTATAAGGTCAGTTTCTGGCTGTCTCTCTATATGGACAGTTTCTGGCTGTCTCTGTATATGGAGTTTCTGGCTGTCTCTCTATATGAACAGTTTCTGGCTGTCTCTCTATATGGTCAGTTTCTGGCTGTCTCTCTATATGGACAGTTTCTGGCTGTCTCTCTATATGAACAGTTTCTGGCTGTCTCTCTATATGGACAGTTTCTGACTGTCTCTCTATATGGTCAGTTTCTGGTTGTCTCTCTATATGGTCAGTTTCTGGCTGTCTCTCTATATGGACAGTTTCTGGCTGTCTCTCTATATGGACAGTTTCTGGCTGTCTCTCTATATGGTCAGTTTCTGGCTGTCTCTCTATATGGTCAGTTTCTGGCTGTCTCTCTATATGGACAGTTTCTGGCTGTCTCTCTATATGGACAGTTTCCGACTGTCTCTCTATATGGTCAGTTTCCGACTGTCTCTCTATATGGTCAGTTTCTGGCTGTCTCTCTATATGGTCAGTTTCTAGCTGTCTCTCTATATGGACAGTCTCTGGCTGTCTCTCTATATGGTCAGTTTCTGGCTGTCTCTCTATATGGACCATTTCTGCTTGTCTCTCTATATGGACCATTTCTGGCTGTCTCTCTATAAGGTCAGTTTCTGGCGGTCTCTCTATATGGACAGTTTCTGGCGGTCTCTCTATATGGACGGTTTCTGGCTGTCTCTCTATATGGACGGTTTCAGGCTGTCTCTCTATATGGACAGTTTCTGGCGGTCTTTCTATAAGGTCAGTTTCTGGCTGTCTCTCTATATGGACAGTTTCTGGCGGTCTCTCTATAAGGACAGTTTCTGGCGGTCTCTCTATAAGGTCAGTTTCTGGCTGTCTCTCTATATGGACAGTTTCTGGCTGTCTCTCTATATGGACAGTTTCTGGCTGTCTCTCTATAAGGTCAGTTTCGGGCTGTCTCTCTATATGGTCAGTTTCTGGCTGTCTCTCTATATGGACAGTTTCTGGCTGTCTCTCTATATGGTCAGTTTCGGGCTGTCTCTCTATATGGTCAGTTTCTGGCTGTCTCTCTATATGGACAGTTTCTGGCGGTCTCTCTATATGGACAGTTTCTGGCTGTCTCTCTATATGGACAGTTTCGGGCTGTCTCTCTATATGGACAGTTTCTGGCAGTCTCTCTATATGGTCAGTTTCTGGCTGTCTCTCTATACGGACAGTTTCTGGCGGTCTCTCTATATGGACAGTTTCTGGCTATCTCTCTATATGGACAGTTTCTGGCTATCTCTCTATATGGACAGTTTCTGGCTGTCTCTCTATATGGACAGTTTCTGGCTATCTCTCTATATGGACAGTTTCTGGCGGTCTCTCTATATGGTCAGTTTCTGGCTGTCTCTCTATATGGACAGTTTCTGGCGGTCTCTCTATATGGTCAGTTTCTGGCTGTCTCTCTATATGGACAGTTTCTGGCGGTCTCTCTATATGGACAGTTTCTGGCTGTCTCTCTATATGGACAGTTTCTGGCTGTCTCTCTATATGGTCAGTTTCGGGCCGTCTCTCTATATGGACAGTTTCTGGCTGTCTCTCTATATGGTCAGTTTCTGGCTGTCTCTCTATATGGACAGTTTCTGGCGGTCTCTCTATATGGACAGTTTCTGGCTATCTCTCTATATGGACAGTTTCTGGCTATCTCTCTATATGTACAGTTTCTGGCTGTCTCTCTATATGGACAGTTTCTGGCTATCTCTCTATATGGACAGTTTCTGGCGGTCTTTCTATAAGGTCAGTTTCTGGCGGTCTCTCTATATGAACACTCTGTCGGTCTTTGAC